>JARFJB010001278.1:0-230000 GCA_036346205.1 Vesta saturnalis
TAACTTTAAATCGTTTTACGCTCAAAAGTAGCTAAAACATGTACTGGTCATTCACTATCACAAAGGCGCCATTAGTTGTCCACCACTGGTCAATTATTGGTAATACATTGAACCCAGTAGTTGACCGCTCTGGTCAATCATTAGGTTGATGTGATATTTTCGAATCCAGAAATTGACCAGGTTCAATTTAAAAGGAAAAAAGATAGAAGAGCTATTCTTTTATTAAAATTACTAAAATATACCCTTTTGACTTTTAAATGATAAGGTGACACAAAGAAAATATACTTACAGTAGTCGGATGTCACTCGATGATAATAACGATGTTCCTTAACCAAAACACTAAGAAACATTACAACATGGCACCTTAGCAGACATTAAGCTTTCAGAGTTGCCAACATATTAATACACAGAATCAAGTCGATTTAGCGCTAAAATCAAAATACAACCTTAGTTATTGGATAAGTGGTCAATTACCGGGTTATGGTCAATTACTGAACCACTTACCTATATTCTTCTAAATTGATAACATGTTTTATAAATGTTGTCTAGTTTGAGTACAATTTTATTAATTGGTTGTCAATATTGACTAGCATGTAAGTTCCTATTTGGTGCTTTAAACATTTTAAATAATTATATTAACATAAATATTAATTACAGTGGGTGGCCAAATCATTAGTTACACTTGCAAAAGTTACATTTTTCTAAGTTTCTATCGCTATAACATTAAAAATAGTGTCACTTTATGTAAGCTACTTTTGTGTATGGGTTCATTGAGTATTCTCAATATGATTTGACATAGTTTTCTTTATTTTCACAATAAATAATTTAAAAAAATAAAAATAACAAAATATTCGTACAATTTTCTTAATATTTAATAAACCCTCCTTTATCGTCAACTACAGCTCGAACTCGACTAGGCATGCTCTGAATGCATTTTTTTACATTCTCCTTTAATTAATCTTCATGATGCCAAACTTTAATTAATCCGTCTATCAGATTTTGGTTATTAGTGGTAATTTCTTTGGAGACTTTCCATTTAAGAAGCTCCCAGGAATTCTCGATAGGATTCAGATCGTGAGAATTGCCAGGCCACGGCAAAACTTTGATTTTTTTCTGTTCTAGAAATGCAGTTACCGATTTGGTTTTATGGCAAGGAGGCAAAACACATTCAAAGGATCTGCAAACCATTCAATGATTTGAGGAGTGTTCGCTCCAATACTTTTTCTATTGATCCAGTTTCATCATTCCATCTACAATGTTTAGGCGTCCTGTTCCCTTCCACTCATAACAGACCAAACCATGATCTTTTGGGGATGCTTAACTGTTTGAACAACACAGTCAGAGTGATATTTCTCGTTCTGCCTTTGCCGTACAAAAGAAGACTTGTCCATCATAATTTCGATGTGGATTTATCTAAGTAACAGACCTTAAAAACTATAAAATGTATGAAAATTAAATTGAATTGATCGTTGGAATGAAAAAAACTACCTTTTCCCAGTCAGCAACCATCATGTTTCGGTGTTCTTTAGTCCAGGCCAAGCGTTTCATTTTCATGGCTGGGGTCAGCTTGGGTTTTTTACTGGTCTGCAGCATTTTAAATCCATCTCTACCAGATGGCGCGTTGTTGTTCTAGCAGAAATGGAAACTCCAGTTTCATTTATCTGTCTAGCCAACTCTGGTACATTTTCTCCTACTTTGTAGACAAATGTTGCGGATTTTTCGCTTGTCTCGAGGCGTAGGGAGTCGCTTTCGTCCACATTTTCCCTTTCTTTGACTTAAGGTATTTGTTTGTCAATTTTCGCATTTATTCGGTTCACAGACATCACATTAATGTTCAATAATGAAGCAATTTGTCGTTGGGAATGATTTGAATGTTGTGGTAATGCAGAAACGTCGGCAATCTTTTCCAAAGAAAGGCTTTTCCCACTTTTCCGAGTTCCCTCGTATTATTTTTATCTTAATATACTATATTTACAAAAAAAACAGGTAATGTTATTTTAAAAAATCTCAGGGAAACAAGTTAATAATACCCGTCAAAACAATAATATAAACATTCAATTAAGAGTAGATAGTAAACAAAGGAACATAGGATGACTAGGATGAGGATGGGACATAATTAGATAAGATAAACAAAACTGCTGTAACCTAACATAATTAGATTAGATAAACAAAATTACGATGACCTAACAAAAGTAGATTAGATAAACAAAACTGCTGTAACCTAAGAAAAAAATGCACGAGCTGGGAATCGAACCCGCACCAAAAGCATGGAAGGTGACTTCTAGAGCTACACCACCAGCATACTAACAGTCTGTCTTGTGAGATCATAATTCTGCGTTTTCTTGAGCACGATGGCAGAAATTAATGCGATTGAGAATAAAAATCATGACTATTATTAAAAATATTTGGTATTTAATTATTTATTATTTTGCCGTTTTAAACATTTTATATTACCATCCATACCATAATTTAGGACGTCGTGTATTGAATTAGCCCTGACTTCTGCACGCTGCGTTGCCCATTAGTATTGGTACTTTTATGTAAATTTTAAATGTGAATTAACGTTAGTAAAGAGTTCTGAAGGAATCTCTCTAACCTAATCTAACCAAACTCGAATAATAAAACAATTATTTCAAGATACTTACCTTTTTGGGTTTTTAATGGTGATTTCAAATTATACAATGTAAACGTTTCGATAACACTTACAGTTATCTTCGTCAGTAATAATATCTATTAAAATTGTTAAAGATGTTGTAAACAATTTTGTCAAAGTTGAAAAATTAAAACATAAACATCAGCCTGCGTTTAATATTGCAGTTTGAGAAACGTATAAACCAACTATAGAATTAAATTTCGGTAAAGAATAACTAGGTCATTAAAATTTAAAAATTAAATATTGTCTTAAAGATGACAAATCAGAACACCCTCTAATGGCGAAGGCTAACAGTAAGTATTTTATTATGTGTGATAATGGTGAAAGTTTACATTTTCATAATTATTTTAAGAAATACAAATAAATATTCTGTTGGCAACACTGCAACAACGACGGAAGACAGGGTTATTTCAATTTATAAAACTGTATTGGAGAAACTTTATTTAAAAATCAACCAACCAAAACTCTTAACTATTACATAACATTTTAATATAAACTTGTAACAATAACATAAAGAAACTAAAACTCAACTCAATTTAATTAAACTATGGTAGTAGAAGCCAATTACATAAAAACCGAAAAGAAAAAAGAATTTTTGCAATAAACGTCTTCCGCCATTCGAGTTCCAAGATAGCGCACGCATATGCGCATCACGCATCCTCCACAGAAGCATCTGAAGTTAGTTAATAACAGCACAAGCGGCGGAGGTGTCCAGTAGCGTAGCGTATTAAAATATTTTTAGTGAGATATGTTTGCCAATTTATTATTCGAGCAAGTAAAATTGTATTTGTTTAATTTATAATGATGTTAAAACGCAAAATACGAAAATCATGAGATTTTATAGTTAAATCATTAGATCATGAGATGAAGAGCAAAATCATTGAAACTCATGTAAAATCATGAAATTTCACAACACCGCTAACACTTTGTATCGAAACTGATATTTAAACCCTTTATAAAATACCTGTTTATATGAGCTAGGATGACGTCACACATCGGCACCATTCTCATCTTATGCTCATTCTCTGTTCCTTTGTTTACCGCCTCATCAATTAAGACTTTAATGTCAGACTGACAGATAATGACGCCTAACTTCACGCTAATGTCTCCAAACAATGTTGCCAAGATGCAAAACGTTAAATAATGTTGTCAAGACATAAATATCAAGCCGTTATGGCGAAAAAATAATTTGAAATATGAGAATAGAGTCATTACATTACATTATTTACATCAAGTTAATTACACATCAGATGAAACATTAAGGACAAGACAATGGGCACGGATTAATTTTAGAATTTATTATTACAAGTATTGCACAGTATGTCGTTTAAGAAATACATGATAAAACTGGTGTGGTTACGCGGCTTCATGTCGATTTTGACAGGAAATCAAGGTCAACATACATTTAGAAGATAATTTGTAAAATATTTCCATACATCCTGTGGTCTTAGCACTCCTTTAATAAAATTGGTATTAAGTTTGGTTTCAAACCCCATAGTTATGTATCACGTCACCGAAGGCCCTGGTGACGCTATATTTAGTGACTTTAGTTAAGCAACATTTAATCACCATAATACCCTAAGGCCCGGTGTTTATTTAACCCTATTCTTTCTGTTAAAATGGTGTAAAATGATTATTACTTATAGTGTATGTCAAATTTATTATTTTATGAACAAAGTATTGTATAAATAAATATAAATACGTGTTTGAATCGATTAAATTTTGTTATTTTTATATTGTTAATTTGATTTGACGAATTTAGTGTAAGTAAATAAAAATTGTAGTCAGACACTTTTTAATTATCGTGATGTAAAAAAAGTATTGTGCCTTTTTACTTCGTCCTAGACGTATTCTCTTGCAGGAATTAATTTTGAAGTGAAGAGAAGATGTCGCCAGTCCAAAACTTTCAATGAATTCCCAATTTTTGACAGTCCCCAACTTTTCAAACATCTCATAGTAGTCATTAACATCAATGATTGTATCCTTTTTACATTTTTTCAATCTGTCCGAAAACTCTATCTGGAGGAAGGAATCAGTGATTCAATTATAAAGTATTTTAATACAAATCCAGAATGCATTAAAAATTAATTAAATAAGATTGAAAATGTATTATCGAAATTTTAGTGGGCGGCTTTAGAATTTACATGTCTATTAACCTCTATCTGACATGAAATTTTAAACGTCTGTCTGATATCGATTATTGTTTTTGGTTTTACAAAGTTGCCTATTTATAATTAACCTAAAAAATTATTATTATTAAAATTATTTCAGTTCTTTCAATTTCCACTTTGTAGGTTAGAAGATCGAGTGTTATTCCACACCAAATATTTAGATATCAACTTGAAACATGAGAATTACATTCAATGTTAATCTACATTATAACAAAATATAATTTATACGTTCGTGTAAGGTCTTGAAATATGGTATAGTTAGAAACATTTATCATATTTTATAGTTTTTCTATTATGTTCTCATTATTATTTATCATTCCTCAAAATAATTAATATTTTTGGGGAAGAATAAAGGACCTTGCTTTTACAACTAGGCCAACTACGCCTGAAAATATGGTCATTAGGATAAGAAATTCTATTCGCACCCTCCCCACAGCGGAGATAGAAACCTCTGTTTTGTCAACGCAGCAGCGGTTGCAGCTGTGTATTGATAATGATGGCAGACAATTTGAGCATTTAGGTCACCACTGAGTAATGGCGTACTACTCATCTCTAGTTAATTTTCGATAGTCCACCCGGTGTAATTATTAACCAACGGTAATAAACTAACCCCAGAAACTCGATGATAATAACTGTCAGTATTATCGAATTTCTGGGGTTAACTCTCAGGCAGGGTTTACCCGTGTTTATAAAAGCTGGCCTAAGTAATAAACTATTATGTCAAAAACTTTGCGTTTTATTGTTTTGGATCTAAATTTAAAGTAGGTATAAAATTGAAACCAACAGAGATATCGACTTGAAATTTTCAGGGTATAGGTGAAATTTTATACTCTTTCTGACTAAAATATAAAAACATACCATTCTATTTAATATTTTGAAGAAAATCGATAAAATTTCAGCACTATTTAGAAAGCGTCCTCTAGCTTTTTGTTCGTTAATCAAACTTAACTTTTAATACATCAACGAATAGCGCAAGAAAAGACCTTTCCAACGAAATATTACTTTTTAAGATTCGATGACTGGTTCTAAAGATAATTGCGTGTTTGTCTGACAACTTTCGCAGCTCCTCCGGAAAACCTGTGAAGTTAAAGAAAAACTTCTTGTACAAAAATGGGTAAAATTGTCCCAAAAATACAACTACGATATTTCCAATATACGTTTTCCTTAAGTTTTGTTACTTATTAGACATTTTTAATTTACTACAGCAGTTACGCCACCTAGCGTTCTATTTACAAATTTTAAAATCATTTCCATCATTTTCTCTTGGCCACATTTACCGAAGAATTCTTTTTTGAAGTCGTCACATAAGCGGTTTCTGGGATATAGCCGGCGTCCTTTCTTAATGACTCACCGGTACATTACACTTTTGACAACATAATAAATATAAAACTTGCTCTTGTTCAAAACAAACTTGATACTTAATAAAAAATAAAACTAAAAGAGTACTCAATCCAAAATAAAACTGAAAAGTGCAGCTCAAAAATTATTTCATTCGAACACGCGCGCGCTCACACACACACGCGCGAACGCACCTACGCAAGCACACACGCTCGCACAAACACACATTTTGTTTTAGATTAGAATATTTAATTAAAATACTTTGGTTGCTTAAATTGGAATATCTTATTTGGTATGGTTTAAGTTACCATATTTAATTACCTTTGAGCATATTATCTTAGCTGAAAATAGTTTCATAAGAACGATTTTAAGAGAAATGCGTTGAAGAAGGTTTTTTGAGCAAAAGGATTCGGAAAGGTTCGAATAACTTAGAAGCATTTTACTTGAGTCCGTTTAATTGCCAGTCTTGAGTTTATTCTTACGGGTGTTTTTAACGTCACCGGGATTTTACGTTTGTATTTACCTGCTTTGTTATGAGCGAGTTGCCGGCACATTCTATCATTTTGAATACATTTTTGCACTCGGAACAACAGATGTTTTCGTTATTATAACAGATTTCTAATTTAAATTTTTTAAAACGTGTATTTAAATAAATACTTTCTTTTGTTTTTTTAAATACGATAACTGTGAAATTATTATTTTGTGTGCATTTCTGCATAGAAAATTTGTATAACTTGAATTTAACTGGTGCTTATTGTGAAGACGTCTAGATTTGTTTATATGCTCTGTCAGTATTAGACTTGTACTACGTTTGGTTACCTCATCTTTAAGTACATATTATTTTTAAAATCGCTCTAACTCTTCTTTATACTTATTAATAAATGTAAAGTTGTTCCAGCTTATTATAAAGGAAATTTGATTTTGTTATCAACGTAAGTGAACTCCTTTTATCGAACTCACCTCTCGCTTATCGCACAACCTATAAGTTTGTTTTAACTCCGTGGTAGTGTTTTACATATTTAAATGTAGCAATGTAATTAGGCATCTTACACACTGGTGCGACATGCATTTTTCTTGCTACTCGCATCGTGCGAGTAGCAAGCCCGTCGCAGGAGGTTTCACACTGAGGTAGTCGCAAAACAAACCAACAAATGTTTTCTCTAGTTGAAGACAAGATGTCGTCAAGTGAAGACGAAGTGTTGTTATTGCTCTCAGTGATTAGAAGAAGAAGAAAACTTAGGAAAGGATACATAGACCGTCGTTGGTGGGTACATCCGTATTGGGTTTCAAATGCATCCAGGTCAAACCACTTTATATTGACAAAACAGTTGGAAGAACATGATAAAAAATTTCAAAACTTGTACAGAATGAAGAAGAAGCTTTTAAACTGTTACCATGATGACAAACTACTGTGTCCTTAAACACACAAACCTTCGTAATACCATGTGCAGGGAGAAAGAATAATTATATTTATAAGTCATGTTGGACACAATTTTTTTTAAATCTAGGCTAGATGTGCATGGATAATTAGTTTAGTGCTGTTATAATTATTTTATTGAACTCAGAAGTTGAAGTTCAAAGTGAATTGAAAATTTAATGATGCAATTGACAAAGTACACCAAATTTTTGAGCAGAGTGCAGTATAAGTATGAAGTCGTTAAAATCAACCTCTTAATTTACGAAATAAAATTATTGTAGAAAAACATGGGGTGTTATTTTATAGAGCTATAATTAGCAATAATAATTACAAATGTAATTGAACGGATAAACAAAAAGTATTTTACTTCACGTACACATTTTCTTTGGAATAGAGCCTGATTGTTGGGCCGAGGCAAAGAACCTGCTATCAAATCTAGATGTTGTTGGAATGGAGCTGTCAGAACTGAGTGAAACGCTATTGCTTGACATTGATGTAGATAGCCTTGAATCGTCAGCAGAAGAAATACAAACGTTGTCATCGCTCAACTCATCGATTATCTCAATTATCTTACGTTTTAATAAACGCTTTTAGGTGCAGTAAAATGTCAAATGTCCGGTAACATGCTCTTGAAGAAATCTAAGTCAGGGTTGCTCTCCATTTGTTGATCCATAGTAGATTTGTTTTAAAAGTATTGTGTAACCGCATTTTCAAGTGGGTCCATTTTTCTCTTTAGCCTTAGTACTGCGCCAAGCAGACAACGGCGAACATGGAGTAGTGGAGCTAGAGCTATAGCCGAAGCTGGAGCTGAGCCTGCGCTGTGGAGGGTGTATTTTGAGATTGATAAGTTTGATTGGATATCTTATTGGTCAATCGAATCTTCATTGTTCCGATTATTTACTTGGGTAGCAGGTGGTGACGCAACAAGATTTCCTGATTGGGTAATGCATCCCATAAGGTTTCTTGGCACCACTTCCAGTTGTGTTCCTGGACTTCAAATATCTTGTGAATCCACCCCTGATATTTTTCCAACGAAGCTTACAGTCGGCCGAATCTAAAAATAATATGAAAAATTAATAACCACTTTTTCAATATCTGGAGCTGCAAACAAGTAAAAGCAAAAACATTCTGCCGAAAGATGGATTATAATTTGTTTAAAAATTTGTTTCTAGGGAATGCTCATAAATAAAACAGGTTTAAGATAGAATTATAACACTTTTATATGTACGTGTGCATATTAGGGTCGATTCGGTGTGCACGTATTAATAGTTAATTTCCTTAAAATTTAATAATCAACACACATGGGAATCTAATAAAATGTTCTTTTTTAGGCACTTGTCAACTGGAATGACGTTTTCTTCGTTAGCCTATGAATTTTACCGTGGTGTATCAACTACCAGTGAAGTTATTGAGCATACTGAAATTTGTATCTGGAATATGCTTGAAGGTGAGTACATGTGTTTGCCGACAGAGAAAGAGTGGATTGCTTATTTCGCACATTATTTTATTTTATATTTTGTGACTTTGCAAACCACTTATTTTATTTTTGCTACATTTGTTTAGATCACATCGTGCGATTGTTTTGCCGATTTTTGGGACATTAGTTGTCGGGCAGATTATCTTCTTTTGTTGGATTTACAATTTGCTATTGTTACAATAGTAAAATTTAAGATAACCATTTTGAGTTTACCTCTGATCGTTAATTTAACGTGAATTTTCAAACTCTTACCCGTTGATAAGACAACTAGTAATGCTTGTTTACATGTTTATTTTTATTTGATTTAGTTATTTTATTTTCCTGAAATTGTTTCGAAATTCTAGCTTTTAACGATTCCTGATTTGTCTAGCGTTCTATTCTTGGACGGTGCTTGAGGACTTCGGTTCGCCTCGTGTCAACCTCGATTAGTTCACTTCCTGATTATGACGGTTTGGTAGTTTTAGGGAGATTGTGTGTTTGTAAGTGCATCATCCTTTGCTACCTCACCTAGATTTCGACTTATTTACGAAGCGCACTGTTAGTTAGGTATGTTTAGTCTTGGACGACGACTGTGGAACAACATGAAACCTGAATCTCGTGAAGGGTAGATGGCTCTCTTGTTCTCAGACGAAGCATCCTGGGCTAATTTGCCACGAAAATAGTCGTATCTTGGATTTACGATTTTGACTCACCGAACGTGACTGTGGTAGTTTTGTTTTATTTAATTTTTATTTATCATTTTATTTTTCCCTTTTATTTTATTTACATTTATTTAGATTTTAGGTGTTAGTGCTTATATTTTACTTGAATTTTAATTAGCTTAACATTTTTTTATTTTCTTAGATTTTAGTAAATTCATTTATTAGCTTAGTGTTTGGAATCTCCGCTTTGGTGATCTCCGAGTCCAAATTTTAGGAGGGGGTGTGTAACAACCCTTTTTGAGTTGTATTAAATATACCGTAATTTAAGGTCTTTCATTCATTTAGTTGTAAATATAAGAAAAATTTTAATTATTGAAATATAGGAATGTGGTAGGCAACTTAATTTGCATATCTTCTTAAGGGTATATATTTCTTAAAGGTTTATACTCCACTTCAAATTTTCTTCTGATCATTTACGTTCGCGCATTACGTCATCATTGACTTAATTCCTTGCGCAAATCTCTTCGCACAGTATATGATCTAACTTAAAGCATCCATTTTTCACTTCCTGATGAAAGTGGTGTTGTTAGAAAGCTTTTTGGGTTTTCACCTAAATTTAGTGAAAGTGTCATTGATTTGATGGTAAGATATTTTAACACATTATACTAAAAATAAAACATTTGCTCTTTTCAGGCACTTTTATTTTAGTTCAGTTTTTGCTGTTTTCTTTATTTTTACTTTGGTTACATTTTAAATGCGCATTTAATTTTACTGTTGCGTACGCTTTCTTTTTATGATTGCAAATTTTATTGGAAAATTTCAAGATAATGCGTTAAACGGATTATTTCACTTCAAGAAGAAAATTTATAAGGATAATTCCAGTTTGGGTGTGGCTGATAACATAAAAGCATTGTTATTGCAATGTATTGCGCAACATTACACAAGGATTACGTCATCTTGGTTTGCATTCCGCATTATATTTATAATACCAGGGATTCTCAAGAAGATTTTGTATATTTAGTAACAGGTATTTAATGTTTAATGATTTTTAGTATTTTAAGGTTTTTACAATTAGTTTTTAAGATATATTTTATTTAACCCTTTCACTTTATATACTTAATAAACATAGTTGTATATTTTTATTGTTTTACATTTTAATAAAATTTTAGTGTAAAACTCGGTTTAGTTATTCCGATATTATTAAAAATAACTTGGCGTCCTAGATCATTTTATTAGTGTTACATTGCAATCTTTTATGTTGATGTTCGGTGGAAGTAAGCGAGCAGATTTAGTAGTAATCAAGCAAATCAAAAGACTGGCCTATTTTAATCTACCGATTTGGGTCGAATGCATTATTTGTGGTGAATGGTTAGTATCTCCTGTTAGTTTAATGATTTGTGTTTTGGAGAACTTATTCTCTATTTATTATTAAATTTATTACATTTATTTATCATTATTATTTTTTATACGTTTACGAGGTCGACCATTATAAAGGCAGCTTGATCAAGATTCATGATTGAAGAACTGCTTCACCTAAGTACGAAAATGAAATAGCTGATGCCTACAACCATGTGACCTCAACTCAACCAGCCCGCCCAGAAGGATAGAAGTCTAGTGCAAAGATGTGGCGTGGCGTTCTCTGTGATTATTTCACCCGATCAGACAATGCGTTGCCTTATCAAAATGTATACAATAGATTTAGTTAGATTTTCTCTAATAAAATTTAGAAACCAACTATATTCTATGGAATTCATGTGAAAATGTATCTTTTCTTACTCATGTTTCAAATAATGTAAAATACAACATACATAATTCTAATTTAATTTTTATTAAAATCACCAATTTAATCGTGAGATGAGTATGTCAATCGGTGGCGAATAGTATGCCAAATTTAATTTGTTTCTTATAAAATTCCATTTTAAATTATGTGTAGTCATAATTGATTAAAAATGTAACAAAGCAATAGACCAAAAATAATATTATTTAGAGGATTAAACAGTTATAATAAATTCTCTGCTTTTCAAAAACAGCCTTGAACGACTTTTTTGCTAGTAATCACTTACGTCACTGTTTAACAATAGTTACTAAAGTATAAATGGAAAAATTTAAGTTCGGATTATTATGCAAGATTTGTTCCTGCACTTAACTGTCCCTTGAAATATGCTCGCAACTGCCCTCCACGCTTTCTCTTGTTCGTTTCGGTTGCTGTATGTTTTCAAGTTGTAATTGTACAACACAGGAAATTCTTCAACTACTTGCACAAATTCAATACTAAACTGATCGTCGTCATGTAGAGACATTATGAACACCAAAACTGGTAGAAAACTCTCGATGCGCAAAATACAAGCGCTACACTCACTGGCCTGCGCATGAGCAGGAGCTGCAGGAGCCTTGTGCGACTAGCAAAACACCAGGCGGCTTCCCGTGGTATAGCGCCAGTTGCGCGTGCACGTCGCATGCTGCTAGCTGCGTCAGTGTAAGCTCATAAGGTTGTATGGATTGGTCTTGTAGTGGCATGCCAGTTGCAAGAAAAAATGCTCATCGCACCATGCTAGTCGCACCAGTGTGTAAGCTGCTTCAGACGAACTTAACTTTTGCAAGTTGTTCTATTACTTGCTCCAAGTCGAGTTCATGCTTTGTAGATACTAGTAAATGAGACGCTGCTGAATCATTGTAGAACGTAGACAGCGTATTATGAATTTTAACTTGGGAGAACTACATCGCGTTCGGCATTGTTCAATATTTTCTCTGGTTTTATTTCCAAACTCGAGAAATTAGGTCACGAGGTCATTTAAGTGCTCTTCCTAAATGTGCTTCATCCGCTAGAAATTTTAATTACTGCGCATTCTTCTTTCTTAATTGATGAAATGGTTAATTGTGGAATTACATTATACTCTATTTTAGGCATAACCTCTAATTTTACATCTTTCTTATACCGTTTTCTTTATACTTTTAGAGATTTCATACTTTAGTCGTTACATTAAATGCAAATCAATAGTATTACTGAGGAACATATTTACTAATTAAAAATTCCTTTTGTTTATGTCGCTTGTGGTAAGAGTCGCATAGTAATATTTTTGCTATTATTTGTTAAATATTTTGGAAGTGTTAACTGAGGTCAAGCAACGACACCTGATCTGGTATTGATACCATCCTCTTTATTTTATATACAGTAGAACATTACTTAATTGGATTACCCACCACTTTACACGAGTTTATGAAATAGTCTCTATATTTTAATCCTTCTGACACTGATACGTATTTGCTCAGATTAACTTTCTAATCAATTATCTGTGCTTATTAATTAATGCTTATATAATCTAATTTAATAATCATTGTACGATGTTAGTTCTTACGTATGCTAAGACTCACTAAAGTTAAAATTAGGTTTATGCTCTATGTTCATGTAATTAATTATACATAGGTTGGTACATCAATGTTATTGAAGTTATAATTGTACTATAACCATCTATTATTAAGGATATTTAATGTCGCAAAGTACCCGCCTTGAGGGTTTTTAGCCGTGCTGCTGACTTCTGTGCAATTCTATTTTAATATTTGGTTTCATCGTTATATACTTCTGCAATGTGTGTGGACTTACGTAGCAGAATAGAACGGTTCTGGAATATTGTGCGTTAATATGGAAAGTAACTGTAACTTGGCTTTGATGAAAGTGCTTCTAGTAATTATTTATTTTGTTTTGAGATTTTTGCACAGTGAGATTAATGTTTATTCTGAAATATGTATTATGTTTATGTGAATCCTTGTGACAAATTAGTTTCTGCTAAACTACACACTGCAATTTCTTGGAGTTCGCTTCGTTTAAGTTATGACCAGGATGCTCACCATCATTACTATCAATGCTAGGTACTGCATTTCCTACAATTATTTAAACATCCACATCCTTCAAATTTACAAACAGTACGCATAATCCTACTTTCTGATGGAATTGACCTGTTTTCAAAGGAAAAGCATACCTGCCAATTATTTCTTGACAGTGCTTCCTGAATAATACCACTTAATAATCTGTATTTTTTCTTCAGTGGAATACAAGTATTCTGTCGGACTTTCAAAACACTGATTTTCAATTTCGTTGACAGTAGCAATAAGAGAACTATTAAAAACGAGAGAAAAAGCTCTATCAGCTTATTCCTCTTATCAGTTTCACCAATGTGAAAATGCTAAATTACTAAATCATATAAAAATTACACTATTTATTACTAAAATTCATAATCTTAACCTTACATTCACTTACATTTTACCGCCTTATTATTCTCGTTTCATTACTGTTTTTCCTATTTTATACCATTTTCTGCCATTTTGTTATCTCTCATTATCATTATTACCTTTCGTTAATTCGTTCTTTACACGTTCCTTTTCCTACTTTATTTCCATTACACTGCACCTTTACCTTTAACAATACAATCTTATTCAAACTAATCACTATATTATACATTGATAAGTAAGTAAATTCGAAATATTTATATTGTCATTTAGTTTTCATTATACATTTTCTCATTTGATATCTTCATATCTTATACCTTTTAATTCGTTACGTTCCTTTTCCTACTTTATTTATTCACACTTGACTTATTAGATCAAACAAGTCTTTTCAGAGTATATTATAATGATAGTGTAATCTTGTTATAATTTTAAATTTGTTTGTACAGGATTCTTATAGTTATTTTCGGATATTACAATGACTTCTTTAGAATCAACTTAATATATCCACATAAAATTACATTGCAAGATGTTAAATTTGCTAAAGTTTAATTATCTTTACATTGGATAGCAAGTTATTTTCGGACTTATTTGATTTTAATTAACATTTCTCGATAAAACTTTCATAAGAAATTATTACAAGATTTATTATTTGTATATGCTTTTACTAGTGATATACACGTTCGATTTCATAACAATGTTTTGTCACGGTCTATACAGACACTTATTATATTAACGACTCACACACGCACACGCACGTCACGCATAGCACGCACACGCACGCACCACGCTACGTCACGGTCTCAACACCACAAACGTCACGCATCACGACACGCACGCACTCAGCACAGCCATCACGCACGCAACGCACACACAGCATACACGACACACGCACACCACACACACACACAACACTCACACACTCACATTCTCACACTCTACACACAACACTCACACACACCACACACACACACACACACACGCACACCACACACACACGACACACACACACACACACACACGCACACACGCACACCACACACACACACGCACTACACACACACACACACACACACACACACACACACACACACACACACACACACACACACACACATACACACACACACACACACACACCACACACACCACACACACACACACACACACACACACACAGCACACAGACACATACAGACGCACAGCGCACATGCATTCTAGACATACACTCACACTCATCGTTCCCATAGCACCATTCACTCATATATACTATATATTTTGTGACGAGCAAGTCGATTTATTACCTGAAAAATCGCGGATTATACCCAACAAAGACACGATTCTTTAAAACTGTGCAAATTCTTCTGCTTCTTTATTATTGTAATAATATGTATCAGCAATTACCAATGTGACTTATTCGGATTCTGACGTTACTAAGCTTAATAATATTTGAAATAATAGTAATTAATATTAATGTAGATTGTGATCCAAAATAGCTTCCTTTTGTTTTCTTTTTTTATAAAATTGTAGAGTTTCATCATTATTTTAGCAAATTAATATAAAATAAAGTAGATTCTGGTTTTAGTTGTGTTTTAATAACTTCAATTCCTTCGGACAAACACATTTTTAATCCTAAGTAAGTAAAAGTATCACTTTAATTCCTAAAATTGCTATGTTACAAAACTTATAAATGTTTATAGCACGTCAAAAAGAAGTAGTAATATAGCAGGCACATACCAACTTACAAATTTACAAAATTTAAAACTTATATATATATATATATATATATATATATATATATATATATATATATATATACATTGCTACTGCGTGGACGGAGGATTGATCCTTAACTATTAGAGATATCAAAACCAATTTTGGTGTGGTAATACACTATCATTGAACCTACATTCTAAAAATATTTAGGTATATACAGGGTGATTGTCACCACGATTTTGTAAATCTGTTTATACCACTGACTTTAATAATAGTCTACTAACAAACAAACTGGGAAAACTGTAAAACTATAACAATGCCGCTCGTAATAAAGAGGAACACTTGCATCCATTGTTTTGACGTTTGTATATAATCATTAAAATATTGTTCCATTAGTTTGTGTTTTTGGATTGTCGTTTAGTCAATTTCTGTATAAAATGAATTTTTCAAAAAAGAAATGGTCGATATGATCTTTATTTACGGCGAAGCTCAATGAAATGCTTTGCTGGTTACCCGTTTGTACTGTGAACTATACCCAGAGAGAACACAGCCGCGGAAAGAATCGTTTATGAATGTATCTGACAGATTTATATTCTGGAAGTGTATTATCCCAAGCGCGCAAAAACAAGTCCAAATGAAGAAACTGAGTTTCAAGTTGTGGCATTTCTTATAGGAAATCCGCAAATTAGTACCAGACAGCTAAGTACACACCTAGACCTAAATAAAAATGCAGTTCGCAACTTTATTAAAAAAAAAAAACAAATTGCATCCTTATCATATCGGGTAACATAAGCTTTAAGTGAAATAGATTTCTGCCAATGGTAACTACTAAAGTCGATGAGAACCCAATTTTGTTAATAACATTCTATGTACGGATGAGGCAACTTTTCACATAATGACAATATTAATCACATAACTATCATCACTATTCAGATACTAATCCACACATATTAAGAGTTCTTGATCACCAGCATCGATGGTCAGTTAATGTGTGGGTGGTATAATCAATTTTAATGTGGTTGGTCCTTTTTTCTTTGATGGGAGTCTTACTGGAGAAAGATATTTACAGTGTAAAATGATTTACCGAGCTTTGGAAAATATCGAGGTAGATAATATTCGTACGATGTGGTTTCAACTGGATGGCCCCTCCACACTATGCAATCAACGTTAGGCAATATCTCGATAGAAATTATCGATGAGTGGATAGGACGAGGTGTGTGCAAAACTGGCCAGCCAGATCATCGGATCTTACGCCCTTGATTTCTTCCTTTGGGGCTACGTTAAAGAAAAGTTTACCAACATCCTCCACACAAGCGAAGATATGAAAATAGAATTAGAGCTGCGTTTCACTCCATTTCGCCTCTGACGTTGTTGCGAGTGAACCTTTCGTTTAGCGAGCGAATTGCAAAGTGTCTACTTGTTCAACTTATTTTTAGGTGTAGGGAATTATTTTATTGTTTAGTTATTTTTTAAGTTTTCCTATCAGTTAAAGAATTTATTTGCCATTCGTATTTTCTTATTTGCTCTGGATTTTGTTTTATTTGTTCTTCTGTATGTCAATATTTTCAAATAAAGCGTCAATATCTCAAGAAGGGTCCGTCTTATGGCTATGAAACTTATTATCAATTAGTATCTACTTTTCACGGGGAATCGAAATGTGAAAAATATACAGGTGTTGCATTTGAAAAATTGAGAAAAATTACATTTCGCGTAAGTTAATCATTCTGTATAGTTTTACATGTTTTCGAAAAATTTCCCAATTTGTTTGTTAGTAGGCTATTATTAATAGTCGGTGGTATAAACAGGTTTACAAAATCGTGGTGACAACTAAACTGACATATCTGTAGAAAAGTTAGTGATACAGATACAAATTTCTTTATTTTTATTCTAAATATAACAGTGAATCCAAACATGCAAAAATATACAGGGTGTCCATTAAAAAATACAAGTTTGAGTTGGCATATTTTTGTTCATCATCCTCTATGTACCTAAATATTTTTAGAATATAGGTCCAATGTATTACCACACCAAAATTGGTTTTAATATCTCTAATAGTTAAGGAGAAATCCTCCGTCCACGCAGTAGACATACACCCTGTATATATATATATATATATATATATATATATATATATATATATATATATATATATATATATATATATATATATATATATATATATATTAAGGTGATACGTTTGTATGATAATAAATGTATAAAAAAGGTAATAAAACATAGTAGTAATCGTGGGATAGTTTCTGAAGGATTTAATTGAGCATAAGTGTAATATAGCAACATTTATGAAATTATGTTAATTAATAAACAAGTACATATGTAATCATGCATCAATTCTATGCTACACAAACTTTAGTTAACAGTAACATTATGTAAATGAAGGCTGTACAAAAGAATTTTCACATTTCATGTCTTCGATATGCTTCTAAAACCATAATTTCTGGATTTGTTGATTATATTCATATAATTCGTTTATGAATAGAAAATATTGGCTTAGCAGTATGTTCTGCTTCCATCCTAAAAGGAGAAATAATTTGTATTAGATAAGATGTGTGTTAGATAGTTATTATAAAGAAAACAGTGACAACGATAACGTTACAAAGTATGTATTGAAATTACAAAAACATAAGTATGCTATGAACAATTATTATGAAAAATCTTACCTTGGGTGGTCTAGTTGAAATTGTACAAGCTGGATTTAAAATTATACTTGAAATAAACGGATGAGTACAAAACAGTTCAGAACTCTTCAGAGAGCATACGTTTGAAAGTGTAGCACATGTTAAGTGCAGCCAGACTGGAATTTATGAACTTATGTTTTTCACAGAATTCAAATATGAACTTATTCTGTCCCTAAAAGTAGAATTAGTTAATTATAAGGAAAATTTAATATTTGACATTTATACACAAACTGGGTGATTTTATGTGTAAAGTATGGATTGTATTTCAAAATATGGCAAGTGGGGTATCATTTTGAAGGGAAATTTCATATATAATTTATTGGTAATTTTAGTTTTAAGGTATTTGTTTGTATAAGTAAGATATTTGTTAATTTAAAATTAATAACATTTAGAAGATGTGTTATCCAATCAGAGCATTTGTTTGTATTAAATTGCTAGTAAAGCTAAAATTTAGAAAAAAGTAAAGATTTGTAATTTTTCTAACGAGTCCATTACAGAATGTCAAAAGAAGAACATGTACAACTCAGAGCAGGCATAAACAGCTGATTTTATAAAACTAACCTAAATTTCATCTGCACATGTTCGGTTGAAATTTTATAACCTAAAAACGATATCTATGTAAATTCAAATTGTGTATTTTTGTTAACGATAAATGTTAAATATGAATATTAATTGATTTAAAATAAAGTTCACTAAAAATAAATGTGGTTTATTTAAATTTTAATACAAATAAATAAATAATTAAATCAATTACCACTATTGATGAATTCATGTACTTGCTGCATGTAATACTAAAATAAAATTAAGTGCTTCGATTCCAATTAGAAGCAATGTATACAACTGTAACGCTTTCTACATCATGGATAATTTTGGGTATACGTCAAGGAAGGTGCACAGCAGTCGCACATGGTAACAGGACATCCAATCAAGGACTAACTATCACACCTGTTAAACACCAACAGAAAGTTAAGTAAACTAGTATTAGATTTGGTTGTAAAGATCCAACTTAACTTTACTAAAAATTTTATTAATAATTTTTTAATTGCCCTACAGTAAACAAAATAGATAAAGTTGCATAAAATTAAAACCCATTACAAAAGATTGCGCGATATTGCATCATAAATAATTAATTTAATCCTCCGACGTAATATTAAAAAGCATAAAATGCTCTTACGTCAGAACCCTCAACCAATCACAGCAAAGGACCCCTGCATAGAAGCCGGATCCACCCTCCGCGAATTCGCTATAAAAACCGCGGCGCTACCGGAAGAAATTCTACTTCTACTCTACGCTCTACGGTTACTCCTGACTACTCCGCGACTCTGCTACTTCTGTTACTCTCGCGTCTCCAGCATCTAGAATCTAGAACCGCGCGCGCCTGCCGTAGTTAGTTTCGTTGTGTACGTCGCCGACCTGTCGATTACCGCATCCGCTCATCCTGAACCGTCGTGTATCTTTAGTCGCGTTACTTCGCCGCCGTCACCAGTAAATCAGCATTATACAATCAAACTGCTGGTTGAGATACGCTAAGGTTAACAGCACGTAAGTTTTATTGCACCACTTTTCTTAAACATTACACCAGACACCTGAGAAACGACGAGCTGCAGAGCCGGAAGTTTCTAACCGTTCCAGTACACACACTAGAAGTCACGACGTGTAAAGCCTGAAGTAACTTCTTAGCATACACACAGAAGTTACGACATGTAAAGCCTAAGTAACCTTCTACATACACACTAGAAGTCACATGAAAGCCTGAATAACTTCTGCACACACACACTAGAAGTCACGACAGGCTGTAAAGCTTGAAGTCACCTTTTGCACACATATACACAAACCAGGACGTTGTTACTACGGCTAACGCCCTGTAGTCATCTTCCATTTACTCCAGCGGCAAGAAGGGTACTCGCTCTAATTCTACCGCTCCCAGGAGATCCTTTGTACAGCAGTCGACGGCTGGACCCAGAATCTTATAAAGGGCTCTCCATTAACCAGATATTACACATACAATACACCGACCAGATCCTGAGGAAAATTAGCAATACAAACAAGCAACGCCTTGACCTAGAGATAATCTCAATACCAGAAGCCGTATTCTTAGAGATCACCGCGTGATCCACCAGTTAAATAAAGACGAACCCGTGGTGCGTTTACGTAATAAATTGCATCAAACGTACCAGCGTCTCGCAAATCGCATATAAATTTTGTTAGATATTCTTCTAATAATATTTCTTAATAAAGGAAACCCGGTAAGATAAACATTTTTGTATCGAAGTATATTTTCCTGCAACGAAAAGCTATCCATTATTTCGTTCCCGAAGGCCTGACTAATTTACCAGCATCCGAAGAGATTACGCACATTATACGTGTAAATTCTCATTTTAACCCCAGAATAATCACTTACTTAAAGACACCTGCATTCCGTCGGAAACAATTCTCAGAATTATTCAATTTAGTACACGCAGTCCTAAAAGGTCGTGTAAAATCGCCTCAGATTAATTCGTTTACAACAATTAATAATAGAAGCAATTTTTAATAACTAACGTAAAAGGTTGTGATAAACTCCGTCTTCCCTGTATTTCATAGGTAGAATAAGTTTCGCTTATACGAAAGTTATACGCGTTTAACAAAAGCAGACGTTTTTCTAATAATAAAGAATTAAAACGTTTTATTTCCGGGCATAATTAAATGTTAGATATTTATTTCATTACTGTAAATACGCTCTCAATTAATTAAGAAATCCTGAGACCATCCTGATTAATTAGTGTAAATAATCAAACGCGTACGCACAATTTGCATTTAAAAACGTGTAAATATTAACCGGTCCTGTGTGAAGCATTCCAAGTACTGAGTTCACATCCAGTTAGTCGAAAGCCAAATCACATATAAGAATAGTCATGCGCACCAAGGTTACTTTAAATTATTGATTTTCTCTTTGACCTGCTTACAGACACCAACGCGATCGTTGGCCCATACTTATATAACACGTAGAAGATTACACAACGCCACCGGACAAATACCAAGCCACCGTTTACAGGGCCGGCCTGAACGGTCGTAATAAACCAAATTAAATCGTCATTATTAGGATTTTGGGCCATAACACACAATTGAACCACAATAATTTATATTTCCAAAGAAACGACTCAGGATCAATAATCACCACTACCGTCCACGGGGACCAACGAAAACGGTCTGCCAGGAAGGACATCCGGTAACCTAAGATCAGATTTTTTAGTTGTTGTTATGTCATTTAGTTTAGTTTAGTTTTGTAGAAATAGGTAATATACGTTTAAAATATTTTGTTGTAATTATTCAAAGTGTATAGTGTTAAGCACCAAAATACGAACCACCCCGTCTTGTTAAGACAAGACCCGATTTGAGCTAGACCGAGGTAAATTAAAATAAACCATTTTAATTCAATTATTGTAAAGCAAGGGCATTTACAAGGTTATGTTATACGTTTTCGTATATGTGTAAAATGTTTAGTTTTTAAGATGTTTGTGAAAAACAAAATAACTTTTTGGTGTATATGCATTTTGGTTTTATTATGTGTGGACAAATTTATCAAGAATTGTTCTTTTTCTTACTTGCCTCAAATTAAATTGCTTAGCAAATTGTAATACATCACTGAACTCGTAATTTGTGTAGCTGATAAGGAAATATGCTATGTAGCCGTCAGAGAAATAGAAGTTGATGATGGTTCAGAAAACCTAAACGTGCAAAATAATAAAATTCAAGCAGATGAGTGTATTCAACATAAAAGTTACTACAGAAATGGTTTTACGGATTTGACAAATTAAAAAAAAAGATGCAACGTTTTCGAAATTGCAACATTTCTATTTTTCCAAAATATTTAAAAACCTACTCAGCTAGAAGCATGTCAAAAGGCAATTGTTTGAAACGTTTCAGATTTAATCTCTTTATATATTTGGTAGACTGCGTTATTCATAACAATGCACATTGTTTAAAGCACAAATTGTATTTCATTTGACAATGAAAATAAATAAATAAAAAATGCTTCATAATACTAACCAAAAAATATGCACTATAAATTAAAATTTAGGATGAGTTCTTTGAAGAGAAATTGCTCTGCTGTAGGGTGGCACTTTGTAATGCAATAATTTATACGTGGCACCATATAATTAAAGCAATTGTGACTGGAGTTACCCAGCACGATCAAGCAAGTACAACCAAGCAAATAAAGAAAGTAATTAGAGCACTTTTGATGCGTGGTCAGAAGATGTACTATTCGCTCTAGACTTGTATACGTAGTAGTAATAGTAGCGCCATGAACTTTATAAAATAAAATCATAAAGGTTTATAAAAGGAATAAGGAGCTGAAAAGAAAATGTTCAAATTAGTACATATGCAAAGGTAGACTAATCCAAACAAGAAATTAGGTATCCATTAAATAATAATTTGTTTATTCAATAAACATGAGAAAAAGAAATACAATTGTAAAATAACGAATACATTTATGTAAACGTGAGGTTTTGAATATCTACTGAAATAAATGGAGAATAGTAATTTAGAAAACGAGATATCAAAAGTAGTCAAAATACCGAAATTTTAATTCTATGGAATTAAACCATATGATATCAGTAACAGATGTAGAATCTACGCAATGATATGATTATAAGTTGATATCATCAGTGGTATAAAAGCAGAAAAATCCTCATTGCGATTAGATGTTACAAAGAAGAACTTTACTTAGATAAGCTCGTTGAAAGAGATAGGTGTAATTCTTTACTTAACAACTAGTGTTGAATTTTAATCCACTTTAATGGATTGTGTAATTATATTAAATGTAGAAGACTCCAAGCACGTGTCTTTCAATTACCAGATTGTTTTGGAAAATGTTATAAAAAAAGTCGAGGCTCTACTTATACCGTAAGATGTAGTAGCACAGAGTAATATTACTCTGTGGGTGTAGTAATAAAATTTAACGTAGAATTTATATAATTATGTCATTAGTTAATTTTAGTAGAAATAGGTAAATTAACACTACAATGTTGAGTTAAATAATTATCTATTCCAATAAAAAGAAAATTATAAATTAAATAAGGAATACATAATACCAATGATATATAAAGGTCAATGGCGTAACATAGTTTTACCTAGGGTGAAATTATTACGCATATTTACCCAAAACACTATAAAATTATGAATTCAGTAAAATACAATAAATTAAATTATGCGTCACAACCTCAATAAAGAAACAAATAGTAATAAACTTTTTTAATTTATTTATCAACAACATCAAATAGAACAAATTTACAACTTTGTTTGACAGGTTCTTAAAACGGCCAAAATAGAATAAAAAGTTAACTTAAATATAATAGGTAATTATACACAGTCAATTACACTATATAATATATACATGTATACATATATACATATATACATATATACATATATTCATATATGCATATACATATATATATATATATATATATATATATATATATATACAAACAGTTAATGGGTATTGCGTAATCAGTTAATTAGCTTGTTATTCAAAAGTGAATGTACGATTTCGCAATTGGACGTAAACAATAATAATAAACACCGTACATATAGAGATGTAATGCAATTGCGAAACTGTTATAATTAAATTAAATTACTAACTAGCTTAGAATAAAATGTCTATCAAACCGTCAACAGCCAAAACCAATTATATATTTGCGCAAACATGTTATTTAATATTGTGATGGATGCAGAATTGCTGTTCCTCTTCTTTAAGCTAGATTTCGCCTCTGTTATTTTGCATACATAAAGTTCTGTCTCATCAGGAATACTTCGTTAAAGAAACGATTTTAGATTTTATAATCAGGTTAACCTGGCCGCTTATTAGAGTACGATTTTTAAATTTTCGTTTACCGATAGTGGATTGGCATACCATCATATAAGTTTATTTTACATACAAGCTCTGTCTTAGCAAATACTGTCAAAAAGAACTTAGATTTATCAACAGGCTAGGGAAGATATTAGAGCGCGGTTACAGAAACACGTAGCGTACACTATACATAAACCTGTAGTGAGAAATTTAATCGAAACAGGTACATTGTGGGTAACATTTTTTTCGAGTTATGACAGGCGTCTTTGCGATATGAAATCTAAGTAAATAGAATGACTAGTATAATTATATACTGACGGTTATCGATGTATTTAGCAAGATGGCGTGGACACGAGCTCTGAAGCGAAAACTGCATGTTCTATAATCGACGTATTTTCGGTTATTTTTCAAATATGCGAAAAGATACCTCAAAGTATACAGACGGATAAGGGCAAGGACTTTATTGCGAAAAGTGTCCAGCAATTTTTTAACAAACATCAAATCTAATCATATCAAAATTTAGCGCTGCGATGCTTTCATATAGGTAAGAATCGCACTAACGGGTTACAGTTAATGCAAAGTCAATAACCTTTACATTATCTCTCTCAAGGCTTTATTTTGCGGTAAAATCTACGATATATCGTTTAGGTAACTGACCCAGGAAGACATTATCAGATGATTTTCGCTATATGCCCACAGGTATAGTTAGACATGCAAATAACGGTTTCTCAAAACGTCAAGTACTTGCAGCGACCAACAAACAGATTGAGATGATTGGCCAAATGCACTGGGATTTATTAAGCAGGAAAAGTTCCTCATAAGTGGTGTTGAGTTAAAGGTTAAATTTGTACGATCAAGAGATACCTTTAGTCTAATGGGGGCGCACGGTTGAAATTACAAGACGCGGATTATGGACACTAGTTTACTGGTCAGACGTATGTGAATCAATCCCACCATTCTAATTGCGCGCTGAAATATTAGAAACAACTTTTGCAAAATACTCTGTTACAAGGACCGAAGTAAAAGTGCTAACTATACCTGTGGGCATACAGCGAAAATCATCGGATAATGTCTTCCTGGGTCAGTTACCTAAACGATGTATCGTAGGTTTTACCGCAAATAAAGCCTTGAGAGAGATAATGTGTAAAGGTTATTGACTTTCGCATTAACTGTAACCCGTTAGTGCGATTCTTACCTATGAAAGCATCGCAGCGCTAAATTTTGCGATATGATTAGATTTGATGTTTGTTAAAGAATTGCTGGACACTTTTCGCAAAAAAGTCCTTGCCCTTATCCGTCTGTATACTTTGAGGTATCTTATCGCATCTTTGAAAATAAACGAAAATACATCGATTATAGAACATATAGTTTTCAGCTTCAGAGCTCGTGTCCACGCCATCTTGCTAAATACATCGATAACCGTCAGTATATAATTATACCAGTGATTATATTTATTTAGATTTCTCAATCGCAAAGACCGCCTGTCATAACTCGAAAAAATGTTACCACAATGTACCTGTTTCGATTAAATTTCTCACTACAGGTTTATGTATAGTGTACGCTACTGTTTCTATAACCGCGCTCTAATATCTTCCCTAGCCTGTTGATAAATCTAAGTTCTTTTGACAGATATTTTGCTAAGGCAGAGCTTGTATGTAAATAGACTTATGTGATGGTATTGTAACTAATCACTATCGGTAAACGCGAAAATTTAAAAATAGTACTCTAATAAGGCCAGCTTAACCTGATGATAAAATCTAAAATCGTTTTTTCAGAAGTATTCTGATGAGACAGAACCTTATTATGTAAAATAACATAGAGGCGAAATCTAGCTTAAAGAAGAGGACACAGGCAATTCCTGCATCCATCACAATATTAAATAACATGTTTGCGCAAATATATAATTGGTTTTGGCTGTTGACGGTTTGATAGACATTTTATTCTAGTTAGTTAGTAATTTAATTTAATTGTAACAGTTTCAATTGCATTACATCTCTATATGTACAGTGTTTTATTATTGTTTACGTCCAATTGCGAAATCGTACATTCACTTTTGATACAAGTCAATTAACTGATTACGCAATACCCATTAACTTTATATATATATATATATATATATATATATATATATATTTAGAAATCAATTGTATATGTTATCTTCTTCTTGATTTTTCTTTAATATCAAAAATAATCCAGTTGTTTATTAGCTTTATAAAATAGACCAAAATACTATCCCCACGTGGGTATATAAAAAAGCGCTATTGCATCAGGGTAGAAATTATTAATATTATTTCATCTAATATTTAGACCTTAATGTTTTTTGCAGCAGCAAATTTTTAAATATTTGTAAACACATTATTTAATGCAATGTCGACGACTGATTGCCACTTTCAATTAATATAAATAACGTTGCATAACTGTTTAATAATAATAAACACATATTAAGAGGCACGCGAACAGATTCCTGTCTTACTAGACTACGGCTTATTAGAATACAACCCCAGTGCATAAATAAATTAGGTCACAATCTGTAGATGTGATTTAAAAAAATGTAATAATAATTGTGCAGCCTTCTTTGATAAAAACTGATCCTAATTAATAACAGATTAAATCTTTTTATTATCAGGTGAAAGTAAATACGCCTACCACTGGGTGTGAAAAAACTGGCCGCAAGTGCTTCACACCTCAGGGGCTTTGTGACGCCAAAAACCAAAATGGCGGCGCAAGTGCCTCACTACTACTGATATATTACGATATAGTACGAAATATGACACAATTTCAAGATACGCCAATACAAGCTTCTTTTGTAACAAAATATTTTCTAAGAGTTTCAACTAACTTTTTATAAGCTATTTTGACGGAACATCAGGCTACATTCGGTCTTTTAAAACACTGTGTGCTTTAGGACCAATAATGCAATAACTACTGCAGCTCAAATTTGATTTACTATAAATAATGGCTCTATTTTTTCTATCTGCATATTAAAATTTTCAGCAGATCTGTGATCTTATATCTATGACATTGTTCTTTACTACGACACTGTTTCCTTTTATAGTGGTAGCCAATTTTATGTTTAATTAGCATAAATATATCGCTTCATTTTCTAATTAACAATACATGACAGGTTGTAATAGTTGATATTTGGTCACAGTAAAACATTTCACATTCATAAATTGTTATGATTTCTAAATTGTTGAGGTGTCAGTACGAAACAAGACTTACTTCTATATACATTGTTAATATAAGACAAGACATGAATTAGTTAAAAATAGTCTTACCGCAACTGATAAACTCTGTCCTATAAACTTTTGGCTAATACAACAAGACGCAGTCCTAAGAAAGTAATGTATAACCTACATCAAATTTTTAAATTAATTTTAAACTCATTTTATTATATCTGATTTTTGTAAAATATGGTTAGTTATTAAAGTAAGCGTGGTGATTACTGAATATGAATGAAGTAGTATTAGGATTCATCAAAATAATTAAAATGTCTGCCTGACTTGTTTTTAACAAAATGGTGAAAAAAATGCTGTAAAAATGTTAATGCTAGGAACTTCGTTGTATTGCGTATGAATTCAGACAATACCATTATTAATAGTTTATTAACAATGTTATGGATTATACGTTACCTCTTTACCTGGTTCCAAAAATTTTGTATAAATGTGTTAAAATGTGGTCCAATACCACAACATATTGCGATTATAATAGATGGAAATAGAAGATATGCCAGGAAGCAGCGAATAGATAAGAGTGTTGCATATTTAGGAGGTTCAATAAACTATTAGAAACAATACTATGGTGCTTAGAATTAGGGATACAAGAGGTAACTGTGTTCACTTTCAGTATTGAAAATTTTAAGAGAAGCGTTGAGGAAGTTAATATTTTAATGAATTTAATACAGTGAAACTTATTCAGGTACTAACGGAAAGGAACATTTTACGAAACTTGGTGTAAAATTCCGTGTAATAGGAAATTTAGATTTGTTAACCCCAGATATTAGGAAACTGATTGAAGACGTTATGTTTATAACTAACGACAATGATAAGTTTTGCCTAAATGTTGCTATTGCTTATACTGCAAGGGACGACATAACCAACGCCATCAAAAACGTAGTGAATAGAGTGCATATGGGCGCCTTAAATATAGACGATATTAATGAGGAATTATTAAATGGTTCATTATGCACAAATAAAAGCAAACCTGTAGATGTGGTAATTAGAACATCAGGAGTAACAAGACTAAGTGACTTTTGTTATGGGAATCAGGTTTTACATATATATTATTATTGATCGTCTGTGGCCAGAATTTTCTATTTGGCAACTCTTAGGTGTGATTCTTACATATCAGAGAACCCACCATCAACTTAAAAGTATGGCAAGCAAATGTAAAAGTAATTAGTTAACTATTAATAAATAGATACATTTCGATCAACTCATGTACTATAGGTTTTGTACTGTAGAGAATCATAACAAACGTTGTCTACATGAACATTACATTTGTTATTGAAATGTTCAAGATGCTACATTAAATGTCAATTATCCAGAAAGAGTTGTACTTTCGAATGTTAGTTTCTGATATAAATTTTAGCACCTATTTGTTGACATTTAATTGTAACGAAGTAACAAACAATTTGGACTAACTGTATGTAATCTCCATCTACCACTAAAAAAACAAACAAATTGTTCTGTAGGAACTTTTAGTTCTAGTGTTTTTAAGTTGATATAATATAAGCTTGGTGGTACGATATTGACATGTTCATGTTCGTAAATAAATGGAATAAATAATAAAAGGTGTCATTCTTAAGTCGATTTAATTAAAATAAAGAACCTCCGGGCAAGGAAGTGTTATAACTAAAGAACACAACACAAATCTGGTGTGGTCAGTAGATTTCATTAGCAAATATATAGAAAGGAGATTCCGTCAGCTATTTATAACTTATTAGTACTTCGTCTTATATAAATGTAAGAAAAAATAAGTCCTGCATCTTACTTATACCAAGCCAATTTATAAAATATCTGGTGTGGAACAACACACGGCCTTCCAGCCGACAACGTGGAGAAGAAAATAAATGAAATAATTTTAATAATAATTTTGTTAGGATAAGTTAGTTAGGATATAGGTTAATAGATACCTTGAAAAAAAATGCCAAAGCCTCCCGCTTCTATAAAATATCGATAATACAGTTTAAGCATTTTCAATCTTATATAATTAATTTTTCGACTTCTTCTGCTGTATATTTAGAAACTTTATACAAAAAAGGCACCTAAGATTACATTTTCTTTAAAAAATATACTTACACATTTTCCGATAAAGTTAATCGTTATTCAGATATTGAATAAATTTTAACTAACACTTAAAATCTACCTTAGGAATTTTCTTGCCGCTAAGTTACGCGTTGTATTAAGAAACTGTACAGAATATAATTAATCGGTATGTTTAAGATCCATATACTGGGATTTGTATATCTTTGAAATATACAGCTGTTTCAGTAATATTTAGTAGTAACAAAAACTGCTCCTACTACCCCCCCCCACCCCCAGGTATGTACAAGAACTATACTAGAAATGTCAAAATTTAAAAGAAAAACAATGTTCGAAGATTAACAAGCACTAATGTTTTAAAGGCAATATAATTCCACAATTTATTTTATATAATTATTTATTTCTCAACATGTATCATTACAAGAGTAAAATAATAAGTAGTTATGGTAACAAATCACTGAAATAACCAGCAAACTTGATGTGAATTATAATTCTATATTTAAATGTCTGTTAACGGTGGGTCTATTAGACCCACCTGTTCGTTCATTAAAGGTGCTTTCTGTTTATGTTTATTTCAATTTACAAATTGAACTGCACAGTTTGTAGTTTTGTTTATTTTGGGCAAACACTTAGGAACTTTCATATTATGTACAACTTTATGTAAGAATTATGCTAAAGATCTAATAGTAAATGATCACCTAATTTAACGAAACAATATTAAATTTTTACCTTTTTGTGATAAAAAAGACAAATTAGATGTTTTGGAAGCATTCAAAATTTTTAAACATAAACGGAAAGTACCTTTAATGAACCAATAGGTTGATCCTATAGACTCACCTTTAACAGACATTTTAAATGCAGAATTATTCATATCAAGTTTACTGTTTAGATTTAATGATTTGTTACATGTCTATTAATACGTGCTGAGAAATAAATAATTATATAAAATAAACTGTGATTTTATATTGTATTTAAATCATTAGTACTTATTATGGAATTCCACCAAGGTTAAAGAAAATAAATTTATTCGAAGTTTAAGATGTATGTATAAGCAGGGAATAATAAAAATGAAAATGTAAACTCTCACGATTTAAATTTATAATAATAAATACGTAGTTTTAATTAGTAACGCATTTGCTACGAGATGTACGATATTATAAATGTGAGTAAATTTTGTTAAATTTGATCTTTGACATTTTCCATTGTAGGTATTCCTATGCAAATGGTGTTCTGGAATGTCAGTTTTAATACGGTTCAATAATATGTAAACTATTAAAAAGCCAGTTATTTATCGTTAATAAAATAAAATAACATTCAATAGTAAGTTTTTGAATAGGACATGCACCTAATTGTTATTGCAGATTTATACTTTGCTTTTTAATGTTACGTAAATTTGTTTGAAGCTTTAATGAAATCTATTGTGTCATTCTTTATTCAGTACAACTCTCATTGTTATCAAAACTACTTACCGTTACTTTGAAACTACATATACTGACTTCCATAAAAATTGCAACACCTAGAACTTGTTGAACGATTTTATTGAAATTTTCGTCAACGATCTCTTTCATTAGAACAAACAAATGATTAAAATTTGAATAAAATCTAGCTAGGTAGCAGTTTTTTGTTCCTTTGCACTTAGTAACAATAAATTTGAAGAACTAAACTAATCAGTGTGTAATTAACTGTCAATTTTCACAATTTCGTTCGGAACTTGGGAACAATGCCAAGAGTACGTCAACATCAACATTTTTCCCAATTGACGGATTTTGAACGTAGCCGTATTATTGGCATGAGAGAGGCCGGACTTTCGCTAAGAGAAATTGCGCGTAGTGTAAACCGAAATGTTACAACGGTATTGAGATGTTGGTCCAAATGGTCCGAGGGAGGGGTGCAACAACGTCGCCCTGGATCTGGACATCTCCGCAGGACTACAGATCGCGAAGAACGTCGCTTAAGATTTTTGGTCACAAGAGAGAGATTTTCAACAACTCGATCGATTTAAAATGATTGGATGAGGGGTGTAGGGCCCAGAATGTCAAAGTCATCTGTTTATCGCCGGATAAGGTTTTATGGGCTGCGTTCATATCGTCCATTTTATGTCTTCTTCTTACACCATTTCACCGTCTACGCAGGCTGGAATGGAGCAATGAAAGCAATTGGGCGCAAGAATGGCATTGAATTGTGTTTAGTGACGAGTCCTGATTTTGCTTGTGGGCCCACGATGGTCGTAGGAGGTCAGACGGATGCGTGGAGAATGTAAAATCAACATTTTTTGGAACGCAACACAGCCCTCACACAAGGAGTGATGATATGGGGTGCAATATGTTACCGTAGCAGATCACCCTTGGTCTTCATTTGATGGCAACTAAAACGCCGCTGGTTATATTGCCAATGTGCTAGAACCCGTTGCCTTCCATATCTAATGTGCGCCCTCATACGGAAAGGACTACAACACGTTTTTAGAAGAAGCTAACATTGCCGTCCTCCCATGGCTTGCTGGGTCGCTTGATTTGTCGCCCATTGAACATATATGGGATGAGGTCGGTAGGCGACTGGGTAATTTACCACACCCTCCAGATAACTTACACAATCTCCGGCTACGGATTCAAGAAGCTTGGGTTGATATACCACAGGCAGCTATAGATCACTTGATTGATAGCATGCCACGCCGTCTAAATCGTGGCGGAGCAACTCATTATTGAAAAAAACATTTTTAGTTTTTGTTCTTTTTTCAAATTTTAATCGTTTGTTTGTTCTAATGAAAGACATCGTTGACGAAAATTTCAATAAAATCGTTCAATAAATTCTAGATGTTGCAATTTTTATGGAAGTCAGTATATATGGACGAATACTAGCCCAAAAATCGAGAATTATAGTACGTATATTGAAGACGGGTGATATGTATTTCGTTCCGCTTCGCTAGTATAGCAAAAATCCCCACCTATAATGAATAACCACGACCTAATCGGTAGATTGTTAACAATCTAATACTATAATCTAGCTAAGGGCGTCACTACGAAATGAAAAACATCGTGTTCACTATTCGCATTTTCGCAACATTTGGCCTTACAGTTGGGTTATGAGCGTAAATTTGTTTACTGCATCATTGAACCGCAAATTGTGAGGGATGTTCTACCGCCACTTATGCGTAAAATAAACATTATTTCGGAAACTCTGTTTACGGAATCGTAAAGATGTACACTACAAGTCCATCATGACACGGAATTTGAAAACATTTAGATTAATATAAAACAGATACGGCTGTGGTGATGTGGAACATCGTATTTGAAACTTCACTTTAAGAAAGTGCAATAATGGTTTGTCCTTATCAAAATAGTATATGAACCAGGTCGGTAACGGTATCAGCCCATTTACAGTGAGTGCCGCGCCATATTAGTGTGGACTTGAAATAAGAAGCTAGTTAGGCGGTATATTTAGAAGTATAATACCGTTGTTCAAGTCTGGTACAAAGGCCATTGGAAAAGAAGTGCTAAGAACAGGGACCAACGACAATTAAAGAGTTGTTTCAAGAAAGACCTTACGAGGCAGGTCAAAATTGTAAACGTAAAGCCTACGATAAAATGATGGAGTTCGAGGTATAATAGTGCTGTCTGCCTGATAATAATCAGTTCCTGTTGAGAGCTGCTAAGAAGAATCCTATTAGGACGACATATTTTTAAAATAATTGCTACGTGCAAAATCATTTGAATGCATCATGTCCGAATTGGATTTGTTCACTGTACCATCGACGCATACAAGTATCGAGAGTGGCGAATTTCAGAAACCCTTATCAGCGCTAAGTGATGAGGCCCCAATGAAATGTATTGCCCGGAAATAGAAAGGATTACATAGATTTTAGTTAAACCATGTTTGAAAATGTAAACTTTCACCATCATTACAAAAATTCTTAGCTTTTGAGTTTGTAAATGGTATACTTATGTTGTTATATTTTATATAAATCCGTACGTTTCGATAACAATTACAGTTATCGTTCTCAGTAAGTGATAATATTATAAGAAGACAATACAGCTCTTATTGACACGGATGTTGCAGTACGCCAATAACTGGATACATTTGCTGTGGAGGTTTACGTAAACCAGAAGATGGTGTCGCAACCTAACAACACTCATGTATACCGCTCATATATCGAGACACTGTTAAATTATAGAAATCAAGACCACGTCTTGGTTACCTATGCATAATGATACATCCGGGCACATGAATACGTTGGGAAACGTAAATAACGGTTTCTCGAAACGTCAAACGCTTAAAGCGACCAGCAAACAGGTTGCGATGATTAGTCACGCACCAGAATTTGTTAAATCGAGAAAAGTTTCTCATAAGCGGTGTTGAATTGAAGGCTAAATTTAGTTTAATGGCTACAGCCAAATCAAATTACAATGTGAGAATTATGGAATGCTGTTTACTGGAGAGTCGTATGGATCAATACTACCATTTAATTTCTCATGCTAAAGCTTTAGAAACAACTATATCAAAATATACTGGTACAAGGACCAACGTAAAGTGGTACCTATATCTACGAGCATACAGCGAAAACTATAAGATTATGTTTTCCTAGAACAGTTACTTAAACGATGTACCGTGTAGTTTGTACAAATAGAGCATTCAGTGGTGATTATGCCTCAAATTCGTTCAATTTAACAACAAAGCCCTTGCAGCCAGACAATACGACTAGTGGTTTATATGTTTATTTTCCAGTACGGCTATTAATTGTTGAATCACAACTGGCAACTAAATTTAGTTAGAAACGGTTTTCTGTGCTAGTGGTCGGCTTTGATCCAGCTCTTGTGAAAACCTCTAACTGCTTTGTGTATGCTGAATTAGATAACGTGATCGATTTCGATAAAATGGAAGGTCGCCGTAGATTTCAACTGTTGAAAGGGACAACTCTAGATCACAAACTTCAGTGTATAATAACAGTTAGAAGAAGATGGCGCACACTTCGTCGTACAAGGTTTTAGAGGTGTTAACAACGAGTACATGCCGAAAGAAATTGCCGTAGTTGCAGACCGTGGTGATGTACTGCTGTTGCAGATAACACCGCGTCGAGATTATTTTGTATCAAAACCCATGTGAAGCCAGGTATTTAGAGAATAAATATCATGGACTGAAATGACGCTCGCGGTATGTACCGAACGATTTGTAGAAGTTGATAAGAGCGTTGCTACATTTTAACAAAATTCATGTTAAAGGTAGTGAGAAACAGCAGTTTTTAATATTTCTTAACAGACCAATACTGAACCTATACAAGATTGGTTGTCCATCGATAAAAAAAATAAAAAAAGGAAGCGAAAGCGTATAGTTCTTGAAACTATAACACTGATGCGCCAATTATTGTAAACCCTGATGGAGCTAATAAATCAGGTCAACATTAAACAGCTATCCAAATTGATAAGGATAACGGGGGTGTATTTTGATTCCTTTGCAGGACCTCCACTACGATCTCACTTACGTGTCTTCGAGAAGAATTCTAGATGGTTCTGTTACAACGAAACGACACTACAGGATTACCATTCGGATGTGTGTGTGTTACGTGTGCGTGTGCGTGTGCGTGTGCGTGAGCGTGTGCATGTGTGCGTGTGCGTGTGCGTGTGTCTGTGTGCGCGTATGCCTGTGTGTCTGTCTGTCTGTCTGTCTGTCTGTCTGTCTGCCTGCCTGCCTGCCTACCTATACCTACCTGTCTGTCTGTCTGTCTGTCTGTCTGTCTGTCTCTGTCTGTCTTTGTCTGTCTGTCTGTCTGCCTGCCTGTCTGTCTGTCTGTCTGTCTGTCTGTATGTCCGTCTGTCCGTCTGTCCGTCCGTCGCCCGTCCGTCCGTCCGGCCGTCCGCCCGCCCGCGTCCGTCTTGCTGTCCGTCCGTCCCGCGTCCGTCCGTCAGTCCGTCAGTCAGTCCGTCCGTCTCGTCCGTCCGTCCGATGTGTGTGTGTGTGTGTGTGTGTGTGTTGTACGTGTGCGTGTGCATGTGCGTGCGTGTGTGTGTGCAAGTGCGTGTGTGCGTGTACGTGTGCGTGTGTCGTGTGCGTGTTGTGCTGTGCGTGTGCGTGTGCGTTTGTGTGTGCCTGTGTGTCTGTCTGTCTGTCTGTCTGCCTGTCTGTCTGTCTGTCTGTCTGTCTGTCTGCCTGCCTGCCTTTGTCCGTCTCTGTCCGTCTCTGTACGTCTCTGTACGTCTCTGTACGTCTGTACGTCTCTGTACGTCTCTGTACGTTCTGTACGTCTCTGTCCGTCTATGTCCGCCTCTGTCCGCCTCTGTCCGCCCCTGTCCGCCTCTGTCCGTCTCTGTCCGTCTCTGTCCGTCTCTGTCCGTCTCTGTCCGTCTCTGTCCGTCTCTGTCCGTCTCTGTCCGTCTCTGTCCGTCTCTGTCCGTCTCTGTCCGTCTCTGTCCGTCTCTGTCCGTCTCTGTCCGTCTCTGTCCGTCTCTGTCCGTCTCTGTCCGTCTCTGTCCGTCTCTGTCCGTCTCTGTCGTCTCTGTCCGTCTCTGTCGTCTCTGTCCGTTCTGTCATTGTCCGTCTGTCCGTCTCTGTCCGTCTCTGTCCGTCTCTGTCCGTCCCTTGTCCGTCCTGTCCGTCTCTGTCCGTCCTTTGTCCGTCTCTGTCCGTCTCTGTCCGTGTCTCTGTCCGTCTCTGTCCGTCTCTGTCCGTCTCTTCGTCTCTGTCGTCTGTCCGTCTCTGTCGTCTCTGTCCGTCTCTGTCCGTCTTGTCCGTCTCTGTCGTTTGTCCGTCTCTGTCCGTCTCTGTCCGTCTTGTCCGTCTTCTGTCCGTCTGTCGTCTCTGTCCGTCTTGTCCGTCTCTGTCGTCGTCTCTGTCGTCTTTCGTCTCTGTCCGTCTCTGTCCGTCTTGTTGTCCGTCTCTGTCCGTCTCTGTCCGTCTCTGTCCGTCTCTGTCCGTCTCTGTCGTTCTGTCCGTTCTGTCCGTCTTCTGTCTCGTCTCTGTCCGTCTCTGTCCGTCTCTGTCCGTCTCTGTCCGTCTCTGTCCGTCTCTGTCCGTCTCTTGTCTCGTCTCTGTCCGTCTCTGTCCGTCTCTGTCCGTCTCTGTTTGTCCGTCTCTGTCCGTCTCTGTCCGTCTCTGTCGTCTCTGTCCGTCTCTGTCCGTCTCTGTCCGTCTCTTGTATCTCTGTCGTCTCTGTCCGTCTCTGTCCGTCTCTGTCCGTCTCTGTCCGTCTCTGTCCGTCTCTGTTCTCTGTCCGTCTCTGTCCGTCTTGTCTCGTTCGTCTTGTCCGTCTCTGTCCGTCTCTGTCCGTCTCTGTCCGTCTCTGTGTCTCTGTCCGTCTCTGTCCGTCTCTGTCCGTCTCTGTCCGTCTCTGTCCGTCTCTGTCGTCTCTGTCGTCTCTCGTCTCTGTCGTCTCTGTCTCTGTCCTCTCTCTCTCTTCTCTCTCTCTCTCTCTCTCTTCTCTCTCTTCTTCTCTCTTCTCTCTCTTCTTCTCTCTGTTTCTCTCTTTTTTTTTTTCTTTTTTTTCCTTGTAAATTTTTGAAGAAAGTATGGCATGTGAGTGTCTTTTATGCAGAAAGTTGCCCTGATTTCAAAATGTATTTAAAAAAGCAAATCCAATTGATTTGAAAAGTTATGGCATAATTTGTTTTAATTAATTTAACATTTTGTTTAGACCAATCAAATCTTTTGTATGTAATGTAGAAAAAATTGAAAATTTGGTATCCATGAGAATAATAGGAAATAAAAGGAATTGCTCCTGATTTCGCTCTCTTGCTTTTGTACTTTTGTGACTAACAAGTCATAGTGCTAGTAGTGCTTTTGTTAACATGTAAGTTAAAATTTTCGTTAACGTTATCGGATTTGAAACGCGATCAACGTAGAGTTGAGATTTCAGAAACAATTGTTTTAACAATAACAAAATTTAAAAGTAAGGTTACCGATTATAATTGCCGATAATATTGTATTTGTTTCATTTCGAAATAGTGTTTAAACATCGGGTGATGTGCATTTATTATGTCAATAAAATCCTTCAGTTATTTTGGATGTGATGTTTATTTTTGAAAGTGATGGAGGTTATAAAATAAACTTAACTTCACATTGGCATCTAAAATAAAAGTAAATACAAAATTTTATATAAGAATAAAATACAAGTTAGATCCGAAAAATTATTAAATATTTAAACCAACATTTAAATATACAAATACAATAAAAGTGCTTGTCTGAAAGCATATGAGCATATCACGTAAGTACATCGTATTTACCACGAGCAAGATTTGTAACAAGGTAATGGATTTGGAGTTATGGAAATTAAGCAGCACCATTTTCAACAGCAAGGCACTATCATGAATACATGGAATGAAGTCTACGTCCAATGTTAATATAGAACAAGCCTAAAGTGACCATTATTTGGAAATTGCAACAACACATGTGAGTTAAATTTTTTTATCATAACCCAACTATTGCATTGATTATTCTTTTGATGTCCTGTATTTATGTTTTTTGTTTGATTGTGTATAAATGTTTGTGCGACAACATGTATCAATATCTGAAAAGTCAATGAACAGGTGTAATTATAAAAATAATAATTTTACTTTGAAGAAAATCAAAATTGTACTCACTAATTTTAGATCCTTTGGTGAAATTTTTGACAGGCTGCATTTATTTAAGTTAGCAAGGACGCAACGCATGCGTAATTTGTGCAAATTCCAACGAAGTCTGTTTCACATTGAAACTATTAATTACAAATTGCAATTTAATTATTAACATGAACATTTCCATGTGTGAAATGAAATTTCTTTTGATTTCACGAAAAAGATTCGAAAAGATTTAAATTTTTATAATAATAATTAAAAGTTAAAACATTTTTATTTTATTTGCCAATTTAATTCCAAATATTTGAACCCTATCCCCAGTTAGTTAAATCAATTTAATTTAATAAGGCCATTACAATATACAGCATAAAGTTTGATGTAACATATTACTAGATTAAATTATATCCAAAGTTATTATCTAGTAACTTATTCTTAATGTATTAAATAAACACGCCTTCAACTCAAGGACGATCCGAAGACCTTACCTTTAGTGTTGGGCTAAAATTGCCGACTGTTGATATAGGTGCTCAGAGACTAAGTACATATACCTAATACCTATTTAGTTTTGAGTAGTATTAATTGAAAAATTGTAATAATTCATAGTTGTTGAAACAATTGTTACACCTATGGCCTATGGTGTAAAAATTTGCAGACATTGACTTATTGAACACAAAATTTATTTGTTTATTTACGGATTGAGGCAAAATATATAAATAAGTATAAGCGAATGTAATCGACCGTCGCCCATTCGCGCCCGTAATAGTATATTAGGTATTAAGAACAGTAGGACAGATCACCGATCGACGATAATGTTTGGCGACTGACCGAAGCGAAGTCGCCAATATTGGAGATCGGTAAATCTTACTGTTCGAAATGCTTATGCCATTTTTGTGCGATCAATAATACACTTGATGGCAAAATGTAGGCAAAACACATTTTATTTTATCTCAAAATTGCTTAAAAGATGTCCAAAGCCGAGCCACAAGCGTATGTATTGTTTCCTTAGTAACCTGAATGTTAATGTGACAGTTGTAAAATAATTGTGTCAGAAATTCTAATCAGTAAACTATTATTATTATTATTATTATTAAACAATTATTATGATTATTATTATTATTACCATTTCCAATTGTACATTTAATTTTAATATTAATAAATAATACTGTACCCAAAACTCTGGCAGGTGTTTCAGTAAACTATGAATTTCACTTACTGTTCGCTGAACGGTAAATAAATTACTACCGTCCAGTTAGACTCATTAAACAGTAAATGCCACCTACTGTTGTCAAAACAGTGACAGTACGTTAACAAATATGAACGATCGCACAAAAAGGTTTTTACTAATTTTAGCTTTTTCATTTTATACATTAAGTCTTTCATAAAGAAAAGGAAACAGAGCTCTTCATTTTTGTTACTAATCCAGATACTTTTGGTTTACATTTATTTGGTACCGTTTTGTCATTATAGAATTGGTCAAGTGAAATTAAAATAGCTTCAAAAGATATCCAAACTGGTTTAACAGATTCAGTCTTTGCTGTCCATCTTGTTCTGGAAACGTTTCTAAGTGCTAAAGCGCTTTCTGCTTTAGTAATTTGTTCTGTAAATACTTTATAGCGTTTTGTGCTGTCTGTAAAGAAAACGTACATTTCTTCTAAAATGTTAAAAAACTTACTAGCCATAGTATTTGCTTTGATGATATTTTCTACAAGAATATTGACTCTATGTGCCGAACAAGAAAAGTAAATGACTTCATGATCTACTAAATCAGTAATATGCTTTTGCACACCTTCATAAGCACCAGACATAGCGGCAGCGCAGTCATAGCTCTGTAGTAAGATTTTCAATAGGCAATTCATTTTTGATTAAAAGTGAAAATATTTCAGTAGGAAGCCCTCTTCCTGTTTATTAGAGCTTCAACTATTTCAAGTAATCGCTCATATGGCTTAAGATTTTGGTATACCCAACTACTAAAGACAGCATATCCTTATGCGATGCATCCGGGGTAGTATCAGCAATAATCGAAAAAAAATTGGAGTTCTTAAAATCTTTACATATATTTTAACGAAGTAGCAAACCTAGTAAGTGGATGAATGACTCATTTCACCAAGCCACAGTTTCAAAGGTTCAGTATCTAGCAACTATTTGCAAAATTCATACAAGTTTCCAGGAGTGTTATTTTACCTCTGAATGCGAGTGTTGCCTAGATAATGTGACAACATCAAAAGATATTAATTTTTTGGTTGTATTGCTTTTCCTCTTCGCATCGAATAGGTTTTTCCCTGTTCGTCAACATGTTGTTTTGGAGCCACAAAGTTGCAATAATGTTTTGCTAATTTTCCGTTTTTTGAAGGGCGCCGACTTTTAAACAAATGCCACTGCCGAAGTCCTTCTTTGGTTCATGAATTAAGCATAACTTCTGCCAGGTCCATTTGAAATAAAGAGCAAACGAAACACATATACCAGCGACTTGAAAAACTGTTCAGTTTCTTTTCCACTATTCTTGGCTATTTCGAAAATTTGGGTAGTGTTGGTTGACATGGCCTAAGTCAATCAAACATTGTCCCTGATTGAATGTCAATATTTCACCTCCCTGGCCTGGATCATGTTCAATTAATGTACTTAAGTCCTTAATCTGCGGTTGGTTAACACGGTTTTCCGCTATTGAATTTAAAACTTTTTGGGCTTTAGACGTAAAAATTTAAATTTCTTTTGTAATATTAATGGTTTCGTGTAAGAAACGTTCCACATCAGATGTTCTGAATTTTTAAATGTTCATAATAAATAATGAGCCCCATTTAAATTTTTTGTCACAAAAGACAGCCGAGCAACGCACTCAGCCCAGTTACTAGTGTTTTCTTGGTCTTCTTTATTCTAGAGATTTAATTGAAAAAAGTTACTCAAATTTTCACGAACATTTTTTAACTTACATTTCTAGTTTCATCTTGTTCTTTCAATTCATTTTTGCAGAAAATCACTGGGGCATCACACTGTTCTCAGTCAATTCGGAATTAGTCTAAAAATAGAAACTAAACTAACACAGCAAAACCAAACAAATTTATTTTTAATTGAAATAAATAAAACTAGTTTCTGCAAGTTCTTGTAAATAAAAATCTACAGTTAATTAATAGATACTCGTACTCATATTGGTGTCTCTGTCTATAATTTCTGACGTTGACGGAAAGTCTATCATTTTGAAACACTTGCACGGGGTTGCCAACTAAGAATGCGAGGTACTGTATCACCCCCGTATCTTCGAAACGTCTAATCTGATTTTAACAAACTTGGGTGCGTTGAAAAAGCTTTTCTTGGGCTACAATGTTAAAATCATTGAAGTTTTGTTAGTTTCACATGTCGTCGCTAGAGGGCTTTGTTCGACAATCCGACAGAAACGGTTAATTTTCGCAAAAAATTAAATACATTGGTATGACTTTATTTCATGAACAAGTAGCTAAATGATGCCTAAACAAGCTCGCGAAAACCGCATCTCGATATCTTGTTCCTAACCTAAAATATCGGCCAAAGAAAACTTTATACGAAAATCCTTAAATTTTATTTTTTAACTATATTTTTCTGGAATTGTTTCTATTATGTAAGTTGTGGCCCTAAAAGGACCGATTTAAAGGAGGAAGGTTTTAATGCCCCGTAAATGCTGACCATTCACGATCTATGCATTGCTGAAGCCTCTCATGACTAGACAAAACTGCAGCTTCAATTTCGGCTCTCGGTATGTTACGTATTGCGTTACGAATCCGGTTTTCATATCTTCTCTAGTAGTAGGTTGAGTCCGAAACACGATGTCCTTTAAGCGCCCCCATAAATAAAAATCGAGGCAAGTTAAGTCTGGCGATCGCGAAGGCCATGGAAACAGACTTCCTCTTCCAATCCACCGCTGTTGAAATACTGCATTAATATGCTCTCGCACATTAATAGCAAAATGTGCTGGGCAACCATCCAACTGCAAAAACAATTTTTGCCTTGTTTCCAGAGGCACATCTTCCAACAACAACGGTAATTGATTGGCCAAAAAGTCAAGAAATACATTGCCATTTAGGGGTTGCTCGAAAAAATATGGCCCAATAATTCTGCCTCTCAGTATGTCACCCATACATTTAAACTCCAACGTCCTTGGCGCTGAACTTCACGCAACCAATGGGGATTTTCTGCAGACCAATAACGCATATTGTGCAGATTGACTCTCCCGTCACTACTGAAGGTGGCTTCATCGGTCCAAAGAATTTGAAATAAAAATTCTCATTTTCGCGTATCATGCCTAACATCCAATGGCAATAGTCTAACCTTCGATCAAAATCTTCCTCTTTCAAGGCCTGATGCAAAACGACATGATATGGGTGCATTCTTAAAGTAATTAAAAAAAGTTTAAACGAATACCTATATACTTTGATGTCCATTAGAACTTACCTATGGTCCTTCAAAATATTTTCAACCGTTGTCCGTGATATGCCCAACTCAGTGGATAATGCTCTTGTGCTAACATGAGGATTTCCTTCAATATAGCCCAGTACACTGTTAATATTTTCTTGTGTTCTTCCAATTCTTTGCCGTTGAAATGTAGGCCATTGGCTCGTAAGCTCGCCACTAATCGGGGAAAAACTCTTACATCGCATTTGGATATCAAGCCGCGTAAACTCTTAGCTACTGCGGCATTCTGAAGACATTCAAATAAACCGCAAGCATATCAACAGCTTCATTATTCGTAAAACGCATTTGAAAGCACAAAAATTGCTCAAAGTAACGCAATTGACAACTATTGACAATTTGAGGACTATGTATGTCTTGTTTAGGTATCTGTTTCCATTGCTTGCTTCTATTAATTGTATTTTTCGTATATATCCCTAGTGAATATGCATTTAAACAAACAAAAAATAGGCCTTTCTTATAACTTTTAGCATTACTTACTTGCCCGTAGTAATTTCAAAAATAAATTTACAAACATTTAAAATCGCAATTTCTAGGTAACCTAAGAGCTGAAATTGAAGCTGCAGTTTTGTCTACCCATAAGAGGCCTCAGCAATGCACAGAGTGATGGTCAGCATTTCGAGCATTTACGGGGCATTAAAACCTTCCTCCTTTAAATCGGTCCTTTTAGGGCCACAACTTACATATAGAAACAATTCCAGAAAAATATAGCTTGTTTAGGTACCATTTAGCTACTTGTTCATGAAAAAATTCATACCAATGCATTTAATATTTTTGCGAAAATTAACCGTTTCTGTCAGAATGTCGAACAAAGCCCTCTAGCGACATGTGAAACTAACAAAACTTCAAATATTATAACATTTGTAGCCCAAGAATAGCTCATTTCAACGTGCCCAAGTTTGTTAAAATCGGCTTAGCCGTTTCGAAGATACAGGGGTTATTTAAGGAAACCTTTGAATACCCCCGCCACTTAATTTTAGACATACGTCAAAAGTGCCAAAAAAAGTTCAGATTATCCTCGACTTTAAAAATAAGTTATTTTTTATTAGGTTAATATACTCACAGAAACATCACTTTTTAGATTCAAGATTACAGTTACCCCCACCACTTTATTTTTATAGATACGTCAAAAGTGCCAAATAAAAAGTTCCGATTATCCTCCACTTCAAAGATCAGTTATTTTTTATTAGGTTAATATAGCAGAATTCACAGAAACATCAGTTTTTAGATTCAAGATTGCAGTTACGCCTCATAGCGGCCATTTCAGAAACTTGAAAATATTTTCCAGGTTTTTGTATTGGCCATTTTATAATAACTTTTTGCGCAAGCCTCTACGATGGATAGTTTCCCAGGTACAGTACCTCGCATTCTTAGTTGGCCACCCTGTACTTGTGGACGGTTTTGACTGTACATCCTTAAATTTGCAGGTGCTCCAACTAATTGCACTTTTACCCGTTTTCCTCCATGTTTTTTATTTTCATGCTGCTTCCGATAATCATCATCAAATTTGCTGCCCCTTCTAAGCACTGCATTTTTTTTCTTTTCCGTGTTATTGACTTCATTGTTACATTGAGTAGTAGATAAAATTATAACTAATTTTAATCAGCTATATGTACTAAACTATTCGAAACGGTGCAACACTAACACTGAGATAGTCAGTTGGATAAACTGTCTTTCAAAAAACTGTATTAACAATTAAATTCTTCAATTACTTAAGCCACGTTCTTGTTCCGAATCACAATGCGAAATGAATCCAAGATGCAGTGAAATTAAAATTAACACATTTCTCAGTCTCAGCAAAACTACTAAATATAAAATTGACTCAACCTTAATACCTAACCGGACGGCTGTATAAAATTTGCCGACTGGAAACCTTGTTGAACCAACATATCGGATCGTCCTGCTTCAACTACAACAATATAATCAAATATAATGTTTAATCTGAAATATAAGTTTCGTTTTATATATACACAATTGGCAAATTGTATAACCACTAAAATTATTCATCCACTAAATGTAAAATCTATCAAATAATCTCTTGCACCATCGATAAACTGTATTTCCGATGTTATTTCGTTACGTCCGTCACTTCTCTAAAATGAAAATTATATTGTTTGCGAGATCGGTTGTTTTCGACTGTTTACCATGCCCGTTTCCTGACAGTAAGTAGCATTTACTGGTTTGTCAACAACCTACCGTTCAGGAACGGTAAGTGATTACTTACCTTTCGCTGAACGGTAAGTAAGTTTAATCGAAAATTTTCAATATGTTATTAATAATAATAATATCTACAGATAATCTACAAATGATTTATTAATATTAAAATTAATAGTACAGCTTGTTAAATTATTTAGACAAAATTCACTTGTTTGTGTTTGTGCGACCTTTGCGTTTCTAATTGAGAATGGTGCAGAGTTTAAATCTTGTATTGTTACAAAATTGTGCAAAATCTATTAAGCAAATTCTATCATCTTTGAAGAGAATCCTCTATATAACTCCCTGCTACTGTCGAGTAACGCCAACATGGCGCTTTAATCCAAGAGCATCAACACCACTATTAGGCAAAAGGGTCGCTGAAGTCCTCCTAAATGAATGACCGGTACAGTTCTGGATTGGCTAAATTTAAAAATTTAGCAATTCTAAATGGCCAGCCTCACTACTGGACCAGTACATTTTCCATTGCAATATCGTAAGAAAAGCGGTTTGTTTTTAGTTTGGTGGCCGAAGTTTGATATATCTACGCAATATTTCTAAATATGGTATTTTGTCGTTGGGTCTGTTAATACAGTAAAGGTGCGCTGGGCATTTGTTTTGTATAGGTTAATTTACAATGATTAACCCTTCTTGGTTTTGGATGTCATTTAAAGTAATATTGTATAACTCTTCCTTCTGCAGGCACCGGATATCCTAATATCCTTGCTACCTAACAATACTGCCTATAATTATACACATTTCACGGGTAATCTAATCAATGTAAATGTACCTTGTAAATTAAAAATTCCTCATCTGGTGCTTCAGTCAGAAATTTTAACATACCTCGCGTTTAAAAATGCTAGCCTTCTTAGGCCTATAACCAACATTTTGTCGTTTAAGATATGCGATTAAAGTGGAAAATTTGGATATGTCTGTACCATCATGCAGAAAAGTTGTTGATTTTATCATGGAATATTCAGCCCATCAACTGCCAGGGCTTTAGTTGTGCATTTCTTTGAACAAAATATGCTAATAAACTTTTCTCATTAATGTCCACCCTTTTATCTTGACACCATTTCTTTCCTTTCACTTTCACTTTCACCACTCTCAGTCATAGCTCAATAATATCGAATACTATATATCAAAATGCAAACAATATGACAAATCAATGTTTAACGTGACAGCAGAGCTATTTATTTACTAACGTTGCGTCATAACAATCACCTTAGCAACCATGCATGTGCTACTCGAAAAATGATAAATCAGAATTTTTATATATATATATATATATATATATATATATATATATATATATATATATATATAACCTAGACAAGGAAAGAGAGAGGACACGTAATATTCAATTCTGCCTGCTACCGCTTCACATAATTGGGTAGCACAGTGGCGTATCAGAATATGACTAGTAGAAATAAAGGTCCTATTAAACTACGTTCAATAGGTACTGATTAATGTCATTCCATCTCATTTTAAATATATTTTGATTATGCAATTTTATATAATACATATATTAATTGAGCTTTTGTAATATTTTGAATTGCGTCAGTTACTGCATTTTTTAATTCATCAACTTCGACCTTCTGAAAGTGATTTCGATATTCTTCAACACATAATCATACTTAATACTTCCGGTTTCCATTTACACCTTTTTGGCCGTTTCGGAAATAAGCTTCCAAAATAAACTTGTCTTGTTCGATAGAGAAAATTATAAGATCGATCCGAAAAGATACGCTATCGATTTTTGCACGTTACAAATTATTGTCCTGAAGGTTGTGTAGATTACTAGGACCGTGCAAGTTCCTGGCCAGATTGTATAGAAAGGTTAACATCAGTTGGACATTTATCAAGTAATCATGCTTCAAGTCTTATTCTTCAAGGGATACATTAAAAAATGATTTTATTTCGCCTGTAGGTCGAGTTCTATGGCAAGAATGCAGAATTTTTACTGGTTTTGAACCAGAAACTTTTGATTAATTCTAATATTAAGATGTAAGGTAGTGGTTTTTTATATTTTATATATTTAGGTTGTCTGAATGTCGTTTAATTTAAAATAAGTTTCAATGTCATTTTGGGTGCTGGTTGTAGGGTAATTTCGTGTTGTGTTTGATTATATTTTTATTTAGATCCAAATTAGTTGAGAAATTATCTTATTAGTGCTTGTAGTCATAGGTGCATCACTGAATGTAATTTCTTGTTGATAATCAGTGAAAATTTAATAAAACCAATAAAACAACTTCACAGTGGTTGAAATTTGTCGAGATTTTTTTTAATGTTAGGATATTTAAATGGTTATGAGTAGAAATGTCCGGAGGAAATTTTTGTTTGTCACATCACATTATTGAAAATTTTGGTATATTCGATCATAAAATTTTGGAAACGTTAATTTAGTTACAAATATTACATTATTCGGCGATGTTTGTATTTATTGCAAATTGGAATGGGATGTAGTGCCCAGGTTTGTAGGAATGGCATATAGATTTTTCAGTTTATTTGTTTTCAAATAGATTGAGGTTCCTAGATTACACGCGCTGGTGAAAGTAGGATAGTAAAAGGAATTTTAAGTAATCGTGAATTTATAGTTTACCTTGAGTTGAAATTACGCCATGGTCGAAATGCGGTTTTAAGTAACATAATGTGTATAGGAATAAAGTTGTTTGTAGTGCAGTTGATAACGAGAGGTTTAGTCGGGTTTAAATATTTTTACTTTTATTTTATTTCAAATTTTCCAGTTCACTTAGGTATATACGAAATTATGGTTGGTGAAAGTATAGGAAATTTATTTGAGTGACAGGGTCTCTGTTTGAAAAACAGGATGTGGGCGTCTAGTTTCTAGATATCAAGTCTGTTTCTTTCATGAATTGTCAACTATGTAATTTGGGTATAAAAATTTTATGGGACGGTTAAAAATGATGACGTGACTTGTGAGGAAAGGAGGATTTCTTAGGCAGTTAGTTAATGTTTAAAACGTGAAAGGTGAAGTAGAAACTGTTAAGATGTAATTATTGTGATTGTGGGTCATCAGTGTACCCGCGTGTCATATGGTTAAGTGAAGGCGCGCTTCGTAATTTGATTGGGACTCTACAATATCGGTGGTATATTAGCAGTTCACTTGATGCGGTTTTGAAGTTTAAGTACACCCTGACAAATTTGTTATCTTATACCGTCTTATAGTTTTCTCTCAATTGAGAAATGATTGCACTGATTGTTGGGCAACACTCTGCTACATGTCTAACCTGCATGTAAACATTTTTGAAAGTGCACTCGACTAAACTCCTGCGTACGGTCGTTTGACCGCAGAGCACTTGGATGCGTGGGGTTTTGGAGGTTAGCTACGATGTTGTGGACGTGGTTAGATAGCCACGAAAGGATAGGCGCCACAGGTTTTAGTGAGGAAAGGGAGAAAAGGAAAGAAAAAGGAAAAGAGGAGTAGAGTAGGGCAGGCCCTGTAAAACCTGAAACAGGTAGTGCTCCAAAAAAGAAAAGGAACAATTTAAAGAGAGACAAACTTTTACCCGAACAACCACACAGTAATCGTTTATTTATTTTAATTTAAACTCAAATTAGTACTTGTCGAATAAATATCGAACGTAAACAAATATGATACTATGCTAGTTTTCCCCAAAGTATTCATAACAATCTTAACTTACAACATAATTATAATTCAGCCCTGACGATGGCAAGTGGTGAGCCGTCGCAGATGCCCACAAAGAATAAAAAACTAAATGTATTTAGTTCGTTAATCGAACCCTAAATGTAAAAGCAAAGTTTCGTTAATTGTGCCGCTCCCGACGGTTGTAAGTACTTACAAATCGCAGCCGAAAAGGCGAAAGTAACCATAAAGTGCGATCTAAAATAGATCCACAATGAAAATAGTAGTGTTAATTTTGAAACGGCTTGCCTACGTTTCACAGAATAGAATTTAAATCCCCAATGATTTTAATTTCGGTTTCTTTAAGTTATATTAAAAACATTAAGAAGTGGTATTAAATAGAAATATCTGGATAGTCTGTTCAGTGCAAGGCATAGAATTGAAGCAAGACATTCAATAGTACAGAAATTTTATTACAGCAAAACCTGCTCTGAACAAAATTATCCGTAATGACAAATAATTAATATTAATCAAAGACAAAGTACAGAAAAGCTACAGAAATTCTAAATTTGACTATAAATATATATACGGTTTCATACAATGACTGTAATTCATTTGACCTCGATATCTGTTCCACCCTGTATAATGTATTTTAAAACAGGAGCTTCAACGCGCAGCTACCGTGAAACAAAGTAGGTCAACGTCCCAGTGAATATAGGTGTGGTTTTCTTTCTTTTGTATGTAGAAATTAATTACAAATTGAACAAATCAAACTCTAAATTATTCAACCACTTTAGCCTCCAGTAAAAGAATGTTATTATAAATGATAAATTTTTGTTACAAGTAAGTAAAATAAGGTTAACCCCAAAGGTAACCTAACTCTGTGGTACTAATTTTAGCAATACACTGTTCATTACACAAATCCTGTGTATATTGAATAATAAAGAATTCTGACCTTTGATGAAGAATTACCAAACTGTAAATGCCCTTCGTGTTTGAAGGTGGTAGTTACTTTGGAACCAAAACAGCTAATCAATAGTTAAGAGCCAGCATTCCAGTAGGAATAGGTACGGAGGTGATCGGTAGTGAATTCCAAGTTGCTAGTTATGTATATAAATAAGAATAGCTGTTTATTTCGCCGGTATCAAGGCGCTGAAAGTGATACAAGTAAATACGTTGCTAATTACCTTATACAAGCATACCTCTTTTTAGATGTTTAGAGCCGATAGCGATGATTTCGTTCAACAGACTTATGTTATTAATTTAATTAATCTTATGAAGTACCTAAATGAAAAACGATTTACTAAAGGTTGTCGAACATGTGTTACACTTACCCGAGGATATGAAGATTGAAAATTGCAATAAGATCCGCTTGTAAAGCGTCAGTAAAGTTTTATACCAAAAAAACATTACATTATATGAAAAATTTTCCAAAGAAACGATGCTTAAACATCTTATAAACGGAAGGAAAAATTTTTCTTGCAGATCAACCTTCTCATCGGAAAATGGCGTGTTAAGAAAAGAAAGATTAGGAACAACGCCCTAACAAAAGCAATATTGCCAAACTATTAAAATTATTCAAACTAGATAAGAATGTTAAAACCAAATTGTGATAAATAAATTTTACAGATATCCCATTGTTGTCTTTTAAAAACAAGATTTCTTTTCAAACTCTAGTAAATGACCATAAATTTTAGAGATGGCGCAACTTATATCTATAAAGGAATAAAAAAAAAGATGTGTACGTTAAATAAATTAGTTTAACTGTAGAGATGCGAAAATAATTTTGAGGTACGCAATTAAAAACATTCCACCAACGAATAAGGAAATATTTATTTAGATCTAACTAATTAGTTCATTCATTAGATAAAGTAAAGGAAATTATCGAAAATACACGTTATTCGCGATAAACACGTAACAACTCTTTACTTTAGTTACGAGTTAAAGAAACGTAAGCAACTCCACATCAAATATATGACGGTCTGCCATTTAAAAATTCCGATACAGGGAGAATTTTAATTGGTGAAAAGGAAAATGTTAATCAGGTGCTCTTCCGTTCGCTTCTTGAAGAACGTCATTTTGTCAAGTGCGTGCTTTGGAAAACTGCACGTTGAAGAATTTGCTGTAATTTTACAAATTTACAGGGTAAAGTTACACTGAGCGTTTGTGCTGGTTTTAATTCTCAAACATATTTAAACATTTATACTCAATTAATAGCTTAGTCTTTCGTTGTTACGGATTTCCAAACAAAAAAGTTACATACTCTATCGTCTATCTACAGGGGTAGATTTATTACATCCTTCAGGTTATTAGATACATAAAGTTTTTAAAATGATTACTTAACTCGACATTTTTTCTATAGGTTTTGGTTTTGATTCTTTTCCTTATCTCCCATTGTTCTGGGTGTTATGCTGAAACTGATCCTTCGTTGGTATGCTGGACACTTCTTGAAACCGGGAGTTGCGAATAGCCCTAGCTCGAAGATAACTCAAGGGGTTTACTTCACGATCGACTCGACTTCTCACTAAAAACACCCAGGTTAAATCAAGTAAGACCTTTGGGTATTCCTGACAAAAACTTACCGGTGAGACTTTATTTTGTTTAATACGTGACGGGGCCCTGGAGAAATAAACAATCGCTTGAGACCATTCTAATTACTTTAAGTGTGGCTCGCTTTTGGTTCAACTAACCACAGATGGAAGTGTAGCACTGTTTTCGTGGCTTGTAGGTGTTCAATATCAACCTAGATGATAGACATGATCTGTCGATACACTTCACAAGGTTGTGCAGCTAAACATTTTACTGGTCACTTTGGAATTAGTGACAACAAGCAACACTCAGGCAGGTGCTTGCTTTTGACATTTTCTAATTAGCTTTGATTGTGCATTATTTAATTATGTATTAACTGTTATTACTTAGAGCGCTAATTGTATTATAAACAGCTGTGGCATGCTGCCCATATAGCTCTAAACTGTAAATTTAAATTCTTTATACAGGGTGATCCATGTTGCACTTTAATACTTGCTAATGTAGCTGATTTTTTTATTTGTGCTTTGTTTCCTACATTATATATATATATATATATATATATATATATATATATATATATATAAACGTAAGCTTTAGAGTGCTTTATAACAAATATTATCAAAACGAGGAAGCTATTATGTATTAATGAGTTTGTGCGTAAGCGTAATGCGGCCATTAGCCACAAAGTTTATATTTATTGTCTAGTGATTAATTATGCATCTCTATGGGTTCTAGCTTATGCTTTTAATCTTTGCTCGTGGCAGTAGTATTAAATTACGTACTTTTTTTTGGTGTTGCTTGAAAGTTTATGCCACGACTACTTACCCATTCTTTTATTTTAATCGCAGCTTGGCAGACATTTGGATGGTATGCGTTTTGTGTAATTATATTTGATTATTGTATTTTTCGGTTGAGTTAAAACAAGACTAAAGTTTTAAGGAGAGCTCTTCCTAGAACCACGGTTCAATAATTTATTTGCTTTTGCTGTTTTTTTTTATTTAGCCTCCTGGGGTCAATGCTGGATGTCGGACATTGATGAAATATTTTAATTGTTGAGATTTTCTTTGATCAGCTTTTGGTGTGACACTGAAAAAGAAGGTAAGTATGTAACTGTTGTGACGATTTGTTTTAGTATTGTTTTGATAGAGTAAAATCAACATCGGAAGATACCAAGCTGCGCAAAAAGTGACGTCAGAGTGTAAAGCTCAACAAAAAATATACGTTTGAAAAAATAAAAGTTTAGGTTATGTTACTTCGCGTTTGTTGTCCAAGAATACAATTTTAGAGTAAAAATTTTGAAATAATCATAAAGTAAAATAATATTTTATTGTCATAATTACAAAATCTAGTTTTTTAAATACATTTGCCAATAACAATTAATCCCTGATTTTTGGCCAGATTTAAACATTAGCAGAGCATTATTTATAAAGCCCATTTCACCACCTAAAATAATGATAAATAGCAACATATTTACGTTATAAAATTAAATAAACATACCAGCATGTACGATTATAAGGCGATTTCCTTTTCCAATAGGAGATTTAAGACCTGCGATTGTCCCATCCGTCCACGAATATGGTGTCGTATGAGACGAATGTATGTGTTTCATCTAAAATTTACATAAGATTATGCAGTAGAATCAAGAATGTATAGTTTATAATCTTCAAAACTAACCTGTGTATATAACTGGTCGTCCTACTTTCCGATAATTAGTGATCGAACGTATATATGCACAACGCAAAGAACGTATTTCATGTCGTTCTATTGTAATCTTACGACGATCGGATGTTTTTCCACCTACATAAAACCCAAGATAAGATATGATTAAAAATTAATCAGTAAACTTACCTGAAGCCCATTTTAAAAGTAAACTTCTAAATGACGTTTTCTTTCCCGAATATCCAACTGTTTCGTCATCTTTAATGAGGTTATAAATTCCTTGAAATATTACAAAATAAAACGTTGTTATCCAACTGCTTTTTACCTGAATTGATACTTTTAAAGTTTTGTAATTGTTCCACACAATCTTGCGAGCATCTTCAGATAACACATGGTATTTTCTTGCTTGAGGTGCTTGAGCGTTATGAGATATACTTGCGTCGCACATTATATAAAGAATAGATTTGGTTACATTAATATAACGTGAAATTAATAATTAAAGTAACTTACTTATAAATTCAATACAGGCAGCGGATAGTTTTAAAATAACTGTTTTGTAGAATAAGTAATAAACAAATTTGATACGCCGGAAAAACAAAGAGGTTATAAACAAAAGTTGGCAATCAGCTGGAAAGTAACGTTTTTAGAGCGCACAGTACTAATATCTGTGTCATTTTCCAATCATTACTGCATCTTTATCTAGTTTAAAAATGCGTTTCTGCGCTGGTGTCTTCCGATTTTGATTTTACTCTACAAGATTTTAGAAAAGAAATTAGTAATCCTGTTTACGATATCCGTTGTTCTAGAACTACCATCTAATGCAGCTTTATACGTATGTTTACCAGTTTGAGTTTATAGGTTTTTTAAAATGATTTGTTCATTTGGGGTTGGGTTAAATTAGCAATAACATAACACAAAATTGTGTTAAATTACTAGTATTTGTTTTCTTTTTTACGACGGGTAGGATTTGACTCCTAATCGGACCTGTTCTCTTCCTGGACTGTGTTCACCATATTTATTTCAATTGTACCGTAGTTGTAGATGCTGTTTTATAAGTTTGTGTATTTCTGCTCCCAGTACCTTTGTGCACGTAACAACCTGTATTTAACCGACGTCGGCGAGTGTAGCGCATTTTATGATCTTGTTAAAAATGTTCTCTCGAATTTATTGAAATTATAGACAGTATTACCGTGATTTTTTAAGTGTAATAGAAAAGTATCACGTGCTATTTTTTTTGGTAAAAGTTAAAAAGCCAGTTTAATGTATGCTTAAGAATTTGTATAAGGTTATTGAAAAAGAATGTGCATACTTCGGATTTTGTTAAATTTGTGTTTGTGCGACATTTATCGTATAAAGTTGTCAGGTGATTGATGGAATTTGGACCAGAACAATGGAAATTACGAAATGACGCTAGTAACACTGTTTCTTTGTTTTCCATATTAATATGCGTGTTTATAATATTTGGTGAAATTTCAGAATTATATTCAAAGTTTTATTACAGTAAGAAAGTAATTGGGGTTTTTCTGGTCGGTCAGGAAAGCACAGCAACCCTGCCCAAGTAAGGCGGGGAAGAAGAGAGACTCAAGCCGTTCGTAAGAAGGGACTCAATCCAGCGAACCACACCAGGGGGTCACCTCGCAGGACACAGCGGCAGAGGCAAGCGAGTCCGCAGGAGAAACTAATAAAAACAGTAGATTAAACTGGTTTAGCCAACAAGAGATGCAGCTCAGTGGGAGAAAATGACAAGAAGACGTAATCAAAAAACTCAGGCGACAAACGGACATCATAGATATAGAAAATGTCAGGGAATGGCTGGAGACCAAAAGAAGGGAGGAAACAATAGCAGTCGCCGCAAAGGGGGCGGGTCGTACCGGGGATGGAACTAATGGAGGAGCCAAGGTTGTAGCGCAAACACAAGCGGCCGAAGGTGCCCTTATCTCCAACATGAAGGAGAGCATTGAAAACCTCACGAAGAAGCACGAAGAACTGGAAATGAAATATAAAAAACTAGAAGAAAGGTTCCACTAGAGAGGAGCTAATGGAAAATGGATAGACAGGTGCCGGCGTGCATTTAATAAAAGAGGATATGACCACACATGAATTGGTCAGCATGGTGGGAGGGGAATTGGACGCAGATATACTAAGTAGAGTTAATATAGTCACGGATAAAAATATGGTCATATATAATGGCCCCGGGATCATGTGTACATAATAGACAAAGTGGAAGACAACAAACACCGAACTAAAGGAGCTATGAAGACAAAGCCGCACATATGAAAACCGGTAGAGGAGGGCGCCATTAGCGCAAGCAATATCACGGTAATCAAGGAGATTACACAAATAAGCAACATAGAAGAGGAGGACCTGAACACCAGAATCCAGTATTCCTTTATGTGTGTGTGGAGAACCCAGAGTGGGGATACCGACAGTAAGATAATTGAAGACACCTACGGAACACTGCACAAGCTCAAAAGAATCCTTCTGAAAGACCAAAGAAGGGAGGTTGCTGTCGTCGACCTCACAAAGAACAAACTCCCCACAGAGATATGGGTGGAAAAATGGCCATCCGACTTATCACAGCAACCACAACACTAATGAAGCTGCCATCATTAACATTATTAAGAGAGTCAAGTGGTTGATAACTCTACTCGTGAACATCACATATCAAATTTACTTATAGCTCCAAATTGTAAAGAGAGTTGATTGTAAATAAGCTGAATAAAATAAATTTAAAAAAAAAATTATCAACTGCTACACATTTAATTGACACTTTACTCTTCATACCAAACTGCACAAGCTCATGTGTCTAACCACTATGTCTACTATAAATGGTCTTTTTGTTGAAAACTTAAGATATTACGGCTAAGTTCTTACAATCTTACCACTACGGAACTATAAATTCAGCTTTATTAAACATGGCGTGTTCTGAGAAAACCAGCTGGGAAATTATTATCCCATTGCATTATATATGGGTGAATTGTCAAAATATTTGGTCCTGCAATTGTGAAAAAAATATAAGTAGAATCATTAAATTAACGTAATTCACAGTTGAACAACACTTTTATCATTCAATGTGTGTTCATTGATCACAAATAATACCTATCTCATTGTTGGTAAATATCTCAACAAGACGTAAAATTAAGCTATTAGTTTCTTTGAACGCAATAAAATATTCAATTGGAATACAGAATACTTTACCGGTTTAGTACAGATAACAAGTCATACAATATGCGAAAATAACAGATATTTATAAGTATTACACATTTGCTTGTAAGTTTAGAGTTGGCTGTTTTGCGGTAATTAATATTTAAAGTGGGTATGACGAGATGATGCCTGACTTCGATTTTTAATAACACTCACATTGGTCACATTATAAACAGTATGCGATCTGTATATGGGACAATGAAAATTGTTTTCGATTTTATGGAATATTCACATTTGTGACAGTTATAATCAATACCTGAAGTGTACTGTAATTAATGTTTTTTTTAAATATCCCATCACCTTTGATGAATAATCACATTTGTATACTTGAAGTATGTTTTAATTTGTGTTGTATTAAAACTTTCTTCCAATTTGATGAATAATCACACTCATCACATTTGTAATTAGTAGGTTTAATGTGTTTTAATACATGTTGTTTTAAATTGCTCTTCAATTTTGATGAATAATCACATTGATCACACTGGTAATTAGTAGTTGAAGTGTGTTTTAATTGATGTTTTTTTAAATATCCCTTTACTTTTGATGAATAATCACATTCATCACATTTATAATAGGTACTTGAAGTGTGTTTTAAGTGATGTTCCTTTAAATTTCTCTTCCACTTTGATGAATAATCACATTGATCGCATTGGTAATTAGTACTTGTAGTGTGTTTTAATTGATGCTCTTTTAAATTTCTCTTCCATTTTGATGAATAATCACATTGATCACACTTGTAAGTAGTAATTAAAGTGTGTTTTAATTGATGACGTTTTATATAATCCTTCAATTTTGAGGAATAATCACATTGATCACATTTGTAATTAGTACTTGAAGTGTGTATTAATTTATGCTGTTTTAAATTGTACTTCATTTTTGATGAATAATCACATTGATCACATTGGTAATTAGTAGTTGAAGTATGTTTTAATTGATGGTGTTTTAAATTGTTCTTCAATTTTGATGAATAATCACATTGATCACATTTGTAATCGGTACTTAAACAGTGTATTAATATATGTTGTTTTAAATTTTTCTTCAATTTTGATGAATAATCACATTGATCACATTTATAAGTAGTAGTTGATGTATGCTTTAATTGATGTTGTTTTAAATATTCCTTCAATTTTGATGTATAAGTACATTGATCACATTTGTAATTAGTAGTTGAAGTGTGTATTAATTGATGTCGATTTAAATTGTGCTTTAATTTTGTTGAATAGACACAGACATTGCACTTATATAATAGGGGTGAAGCTTGTTTTGCATTAGAATCAGCTTTAGTTGTAATAATACTATTTATTAAATAAGAATCATTGTCTTCTTTAATATTAATAGTATTTCCAAATTCACATTTCATATTATTATAACCCATTTCAATTTCTTGTTTTATATCATTATTTATAATGACTTGTCGGACAAGGCATAAATCGATTGTTCCTTCTTCTTTAGGTTCCACTTTAATTATATTTTTAATGACTTCAGCTGACATTTCGAACTATTTACCAGGTTTATTAAAACTTACATATATTAATTAGATTGAAAAAGTGCATAGAACATGTGTGTGTTAAAATTTTACAAAACATGAGTAGTAGATCTGTACAGCGCACTTGCACACTGATATAAACGTGCTTTATTTAAAAACTAAAGTTATTTACACTAAAAAAGGGTTATGATAATTTTTTGTGTTTATGTAATGACAGTGACTAGAGACACGGTAAAATTGACGAATTATAACCTCAATCTGTCTAAAAGAATGGAAATAAAGAGGAAAATTAAAATCTACGGAAACATAGGATCGAAGCTACGTTACTCTACAATCCACCTAGGTTACCGTAGCTTTTAATTTTTATTTTCATTTTTTAGACAAATTGAGGTTATAATTAGCAAAATTTCACGTGCACTAGTCACGGCCTTTTGTAATCAGCCGATTATAAACGCTGCAGTGGCGGCTCTTGGTAATTATGCTTAGGGATTTCATACAATTAACCTTTTCCAGCCTAAATCTGAAACATTCCTTAAAAAAATTTATTATAATTTGTACATATGTACATTAACCCTTCAGCAGGCGCGTGTTTCATAAGCGGGCGCGTCGTGTATTTTGTACACAATCCAATTTTTTGAGTTGTTAAACTATATTTCTGTAATTTTAATAAGATTTCCAAAAAAATAAACTACATCTAAGTTGAAACAAGTTTCTTATAAGAAACAGTTATCATAGAGAATATAGAAATGAACAACTTAACAGAGAGTAATAAAACCTAAAGCATCTAAATAACTAAAATTATGTTTTTCCACAGATGGTTGAATGTCACATGGAAGGTCGCATTGTCACCCTTTCTGAAAGATTCAAACTTAAATTATTTAGGAAAATTCGACGGGGTAACTTAGAATTTCCTTTATTGGCAAAAAAACACTTGCGTTGGTGTCGGCCATATCCATTAGAGAAAAAAATATAATCATTGGCCATCTTCTGGTTATTCGTTGTACTGTATATGCACACATTTGGTCGACCGTACCCACACCACCCTTTATGGCATTGTAATCTAAAATAATGTCTGGCTTTTTTGTTTCTGCATATATGGTGCCAGTGTCGTGCATTGTTGATAAAAGTAATACCGCCTTACTTTTTTTTGGAACGAAGGATACCAAAGTGACGTTTTCCTGAAATCAAAAAAGCGACGACTCTATCTTTTTTTGGTAGAAATTCGGCGGGAATTTCCTTTTTGTTTTTTCTGAAAGTGCTAATTATAGTAATTTTATCTATCAAAAGGGAAACAGCTAAAGGATAACTGGTGTACCAATTATCGGTAGTCAGATTTCGATTTAAGTCTTTGATATAGTCGATAAGTCTATCCACAATATCACTTGGTGAGTTTGATAAGAAATAAGTCTGGTTGCCGTCCACAGTAAACCTCTAAATTGCCGACAAAGAAAGTTTTTGCGTCGCTCATTAATACCATATTTAGCCGGATTATTGGGCAGATACTGTATGAAACTAAAGCGCCCTCGAAATCCCTGTAGTTTTTCATCTATTGTAACATATTCGCTAAGACTAAAACTATTTTTACAGTCACTAACAAATGCGTCCAGTATGTCTCGAATTGGTGCAAGTTTATCATATTTTTTCGCTTCTTATCAAAACGCTTTGAACGCAACAAAAATAAAAACCTTTCATATTTCATGACAACCCTCAGAATTCCTATCCCTGTTCCATCAGATGTCCAAAGTTCAATTGCGTTAGTATGATGAGCCTTTTTAGTGCCCAAGAGGTAGAGTACTCCAAGTAATGCCATTATTTCATTTCTTGAAGTATGTTTAGCATATATTCTCTCTCTCTCTCTCTCTCTCTCTCTCTCTCTCTCTCTCTCTCTCTCTCTCTCTTCTCTCTCTTTGGTATGTAACAACTTCTCTTTTAGAGTCTATATACAAATTGGTGAAATGTATGATTCTGTCTAACATCAGTTAGAAAATATGATATAGAAAATAAATATAATACAAAAACTAAAATATCTTACATTTTATTTTTCCTAGGTGGTTAAATTTTCTATCGATAGACGCAGAGTCAAAATAGTGTTCAGTCTAAAACCAATTTAAAGTTTTTACTTTTATTTAAAAATACTCATATAATAATACAATAAAATAAAATAAAAACTATTCATACAATAAAAACCTTAGTATAAAATACTTACCAACAGAAAGTGCGCCTGTATTCTGCACACAGGATCGACTGACATGTGTATTTGTAAAATTTCTGGCAGAAACTTACTTCCACGTAAAGACCACTTGACTATTCGTACGATAAAGTCTACTCAATAAATAGGTACGACGCCGGAGACAGATTGGTGGGAATTCTATTTTTAGAACTAAGAATCTATTTGTCGTGTACAAAATACACGTGCGCGCCCACTCGAGGTTAAGAAAAAATTGAAGGACTCCATATGGTATCAATGGGCAGAACCGTAATAAAATTCCTCTATTCCGAAAAGATTATATTATTAAAAATAATATACCTAGAAATACATTACAAAAAAACCTACTTGTTGTGAAACGCATACAAACAATTTTTTTCTTTTGTTAGTCATAGTGATACTTTTATACTTACAATCCATTCTTAAGTATGCCCTGGTACAATTACCACATCTTTTTTTGGGCTCTATGTGCATTGTCCAGTTATCTGTGTTATTTTTGAAAGTGTGCTATGTTGAGTAGAGTTAAGCCTGTGTGAATTAAACAACTGTGTGGTGAAGTTTCGTTTTTGTATGCGGCTTAGACCACCAATTAATTATAAATACTGTACGTCATTTCTTGCCAAGAAACAGCTAAAGCTTTATTAAATAATCAATTTTTAACAAAAAAGTACAGATCTATGAATTATCACACAAGGGCTGTGTACCTACGCCTACTAATCGTTCATGAATCACTTTTTTTTATTAAACTGTACATAGACAAAAACTATAAGTACATTATACATGTATACAAGTTGTAACACTAACGACCTCGTCTTTATTAAAAATTTAATAATGTTTTAAAAAACGTTACTCAGGCTGAACTTAAATTTTTCTTAGTACAAATTGTGAAAGTAAATCCACGTCCTTTATTTGTAATCTGATTTTATCTAAAAAAAAAGGAAGCATTTGTCACTTTCGCAAAAGAACGAGTTTATTCGGTAATAAAAGTGAAAAACATTAATGAATTCTTAATTCAATGGATTAAGAAAATATCGACCCTGAACCGGTTTCAGTTACTTTAAATGACAGCATAATAAACTTTATGTAACACAGCACAAAATCTTGTCATATTTTAATCTTGCATTTCACCCATTCCACAAAAAATTGTTCACAGATTGTCACTGACCACAAGCACGCTCATCATGATTAAAGATTTTTGAAATTACAAGGAATAATTTTATCGCTTTGTACCTTAAAATAATTTTTTTGCCAAACCGTTCATGTAAACGCATACAAAACTTTTCCTCGATCAGCTGTTTTTGACATTTGACATGCGCTTCTGAAGTCACGAGGAATAGCTCAATAAGGTTAAATGTAACTTGCTTCTTAGGTGGGGCATCTCTAATAGATATTTCTGTGCAAAAAGACCTCCAGCGCTTTTTTCGAAACGTTGAATTTATTAACGCAATTTCTGGTCGAAAAGCCACGAGCCTCTTCAATGGAACTGTACGTTCAGCACTGTAACGGCGGTATAATAGCCAAGAATTTACGATACAAATACCAATGACAAGGATGTTGTACAAGTGAACTCCACCCACACTGGTATTGTATTCATTGACAATGGTCGGGCGCATAACGTCAATGTAATTTTTTCACTGGTTTTAACCGCATACAGGTTCCGTTGATTTATAAGATAATTTATTATGTAACTATCTGATTTTTATTATGGTATCATTTCGTAACTGTAATATTGATTTGTTTCAGTTAAGTAATTATGTAAACCTCTTCTATGTATCTTTAGTTCCAAGTCGGACATAAGCTTCCATCTTGGCATTCTCTTAATTCTGGCAGTACCAATACATAACAGGACTACTTCCTTCAAATAACAAAGAACTTCATATGTACAAAACCAATTATCTATAGATACCTTGAAATTTTGATGTTTAGGAAGACCTTCAGTTAGTGTAACAACAATGTCACCACTTATGCCAACGGACGTCGAATTTTTTATTGTACCTTCCCCACGTATACCTCAAAGTCGTATAAAATTCCGCTGGTCTCCGCTCTTGCGAAAACTTTTGTGCCATTTATGTGGCTTATTGTGAAAATAGCTGCATATTTGAAAGAGTTAAGAATACCCTCTCCCTCTCTCCTCTCCCTCTCCCTCTCCTCTCCCTCTCCCTCTCCCTCTCCCTCTCCTCTCCTCTCCCTCTCCTCTCCCTCTCCCTCCTCTCCTCTCCTCCCTCTCCCTCTCCCTCTCCTCTCCTCTCCCTCTCCTCTCCTCCCTCTCCTCTCCTCCTCTCCCTCTCCCTCTCCTCTCCCTCTCCCTCTCCCTCTCCTCTCCTCTCCTCTCCTCTCCCTCTCCTCTCCCTCTCCTCTCCTCTCTCCCTCTCCTCTCCCTCTCCCTCTCCCTCTCCCTCTCCCTCTCCTCTCCCTCTCCCTCTCCCTCTCCCTCCTCTCTCCCTCTCCTCTCCCTCTCCCTCTCCTCTCCCTCTCCCTCTCCCTCTCCCTCTCCTCTCCTCTCCCTCTCCTCTCCTCTCCTCTCCTCTCTCCTCTCCCTCTCCCTCTCCTCTCCCTCTCCCTCTCCCTCTCCCTCTCCTCTCTCCTCTCCCTCTCCTCTCCCTCTCCCTCTCCCTCCCTCCCTCTCCCTCTCCTCTCCCTCTCCTCTCCTCTCCTCTCCCTCTCCTCTCCTCTCCTCTCCTCTCCTCTCCTCTCCCTCCTCCCTCTCCCTCTCTCCTCTCCTCTCCCTCTCCTCTCCCTCTCCCTCCTCTCCCTCTCCCTCCTCCCTCTCCTCTCCCTCTCTCCCTCTCCCTCTCCTCTCCCTCTCCCTCTCCTCTCCCTCTCCCTCTCCTCTCCTCTCCTCCCCTCCCTCTCCTCTCCTCTCCTCTCCCTCTCCTCTCCTCTCCCTCTCCTCTCCCTCTCCCTCTCCCTCTCCCTCTCCCTCTCCCTCTCCCTCTCCCTCCTCCCTCTCCCTCTCCTCTCCCTCTCCTCTCCCTCCCTCTCCCTCTCCCTCTCCTCTCCCTCTCCCTCTCCTCTCCCTCTCCTCTCCTCTCCCTCTCCTCTCCCTCTCCCTCTCCCTCTCCCTCTCTCCTCTCCCTCTCCCTCTCCCTCTCTCTCTCTCCCTCTCTCTCTCCCACTTCATCCCTTGTACTTGAAGTGTAGTAAACAGCTTGCAACGCTGTTCAGTGGTATAATTTAAAAAACTAACTAAACTAGTAGCACTATCTTCTGCTGTAAGTGGATGTTAATCCGCAGTTTTCCAAGCCATCGTGATATGTAACTTAGCAAGTTAACAAGCTTAGTAGTAGAACTAGAATTTATTTTTAAGAATCGCAGAAACTGGTCCTTCAATAGATTTTTAGCATTTGCTATTAAAAACAGACGTTGCATACATTTTACGAACAAATTCAAACGATCTGGTAACATAAATGCAAACAACCCGTTAATTTATTATGTTGGGAAAGAACCACCAAGAAAACCCAATTTATTCATAAATAAATAATTGCACAAGTACATTAATAAAGCAAATAACAAAAAAACAATGAAATGGTTCAATAGTTAGCAAAACACCATTAGATCAGGTCAAAGTGCGTACAAAATTATAATATTAAGGAACAAAAAATAAACAGCAGTTTGACTACACATAAACACAACAGAAAAAACAAACAGTGTAAGCACACCCACAATTGTGTGATAAATAAGTAAAAATCGTAATACCAAAAACCAATCATGCCGGTCCTTAAGTAAACAAGCAATTAAAATAATAAGGCAGATTACGGTACATGTAAAATATAACAACAGTAAATTTGCACAGGTAATAATAAGATAACTGCACGAACAAAAATAGGCAAGGAATTTACACATACAGAATTGTATAGTGACTAATAAAGCACAAAATACATACATGCAGTTACAATAAATTACATATAAAGAGAAATTATTTCGCAGGTAAACATTTCTAATTCAAGAATAAATCAAAGACACTAAAATAAACTCATTAAAACAAATCCTTACAGGGTAGGTACAAATAAATCATAACAATGTGACCAATACACAAGCTTGAGTGACTACGTTAGAAAATGCAGCGCCCTTACTCAGTTTACATTCATCTATACAAAACAATAAAACAGTAAAAATGGAATTGGAGGAGTTTTTACGGTCATCTGGACCCGTGTGTGTGTAAACCATCGATATTGCCTATTTATAATTATAACTGAGATTTATCTTTTACATTTTTGTCCACGCCAACTCTCTCTACACAAATATAATCAACAGACAACAATACCAAGTCATTCTAACACTGAGAAGGGTGAAGTAATAAAGCTAAAACTTATGGACAATTTCGAATATTACCAAAAGCACATTTGTTATGCAAACTAGTTTCCATAAGTTAAAAGTGACATGGAATGTGTTGATAGGAAAAACGCCGCTTTTTACTAAAAATTCTTTTTAATCATTTTGATTCTAAAATAGTCTAATTTTTGTTTGTTACTTCATATTAGGTAATTTTAGGAAGATAGTATAAAATTCGGACAAAACCGTAAAAATTCCTATGCAGAAGTATTTTCCTGCATATAGAACCTTTTTTCTTCAATTGATAACAATTAATTCTAGGAAGGTAATGCGCGATTAAACCGTAATAACTTTCTTAATCTCTAAATATATTTGAGATAATCAGCCCGCATTGTAGCTCTAATCCGAGTAAATATAATTAAATCAAGATCTTTCAAACATTATTACATCGCAACTGAACCAATTTTAACAAAATGATCCCAAATTGAACCCTTCAATTGGACAGCACAACAAAAAGACCTTTAATGTGGCGTCTTTAAAATATATGAACCAAGGTTTCCACACTGCCCCACTTTTAGTTCACGTGACCTCACTAATATTGGCGCCTTCTTAGATTCGGCTTTTTGATCCATTCTATTTGTAGATAATTTCGAGAAACCGAAACCTGCCTATTATGTATTCTGGCGATCGTTGAGACCTTACTCTCTAATTAATCACCTCGTTTACTGATTAAACCATTTTCTTTATACAAATCCGTTTGGTTTAGAAACCAAAAACAATAAATTAGCTTAAACTGTACAACAAGAGGTGTTGCAAACTTAATTATGCCACAGAGAGAGAGAGAGAAAGGGCTAATTGCTCTTTGACCACTTAATGGGGTGTAAAAGAGAGATGGACGCTATAGCATCAAATCTGGGCTAGGGTAGAACCCAAGCTATTAGAAAAAAGACCCCGGGTAAAATTCAACTGCCGAAAAAGGAAGTCTCGACAAAGGCCCAGCTACGTAAATAGTGTAATAGTGCCCGTAATGTAATTCCGAATTTCAAAACTAGCTTCTTCACATGATCTAGTTTCCTGAACATGAATATGAAATCCGTAATAGATCCGAACTACGGATAAAATTTCCAAACCTTGCCTCCCACTACTGCCCGACTTTTAGATCACGTGACCTCATCAACATTAGTCTCATCTTAGATTAACTTAAATTCTATTAATTATAGGTAATTTTGAAAAACCCGAATTCTGGCGCTAATGGAAACCTTACTTTAAAATCAATCACATGCTCCACTCCATCAACCCAAATGAAACCACTTCCTTTTAATACGAAGCCGGATAATAAAAAATTTATAGAAAGATTAGTCTGTTTTGTAGCGGTAGTTCTACGTTAATACCGTACAGATCTTTTTATGGTCTGTATTTGAGTGTGTACATAGATGAAGAAATGTATATATAGCATACACCTGATAAACACCTTCGTTTGTGAAAATAATAAATTTTCGCGGAAACAACCCTTGCTACTCCCATATGTGTGCGTACGTTCTTGCGTGCGTATATATATATATATATATATATATATATATATATATATATATATATATATATATAATAATTAACTGCATTTACATTAAAATTAGCTTTTAAAGTAGATACAGTAAAAGATTAATTCGACTGGGACTTGAACCCACGACCTCCATTTGCCAGTAATTAATCTTTTCAGGAATAGGTCAATTTCTTTGCGTTTCAAATGCAAATCGCAGATCCTAATGCGTTGCGCCAAATGAATTTCCTTAAGCTGGTGAGGGATCCATAGATCGAGTTTCTTGACATAACCAAGCCTTTTTAATTTTTTTTTCAATGTATGTATGCGATACTTTGAGCTTCTCTGCAATATCACGTGTTGTGCTATGACAATCTGAATCGATAATGGCCTTGATATGGGTCTCATCGACTTCAACTGAACGGCCAGATCGTTGAGCATTTTTCAATGAAAAATCATCAGAACGAAATCTGGCAAACCAATCTTGACACTGCCTTTCTTTCAAGGCTTCATTCCCGTATACACATAACTTATTGTGTGCTTGCAATGTATTCTTGCCTTTTCGGAAATAATACAAGAAAATATGTCTGAAGTGCAGGTGTTGTTCTTCCATTTTTAAATAAAAACTAATAGATATAATTTTTTTACTAAATGAAAGGTAGAAGTTCAAACAATAAGGAACAAATACAGGTTAGGTACTTTGAACACGTTACCGAACCAAAAGAAAGTGTAAAATCCATCTGCCGACAAAATCCGCAATCACTTCGTTGCCAACCTTATAGTTTGTAAGATAGAATTTGTGCATTGGTCATAATATAACAAAATACATTTTGATGATTTTCTAAATGGTTTTAATGATTAACATTGTATATGTATGTATATATATATATATATATATATATATATATATATATATATATATATATATACACATATACAGGGTGTCCAAAGGTATTGGACACAGCTTAACTGCAACTTCCTTAGGTCAAATGGGATCGATTAAACCAAATATACCTTAGTACAAATGTGTTTCCTGAAGAAGTTACAGCTCTTTAATGTGATAAAAATAATTTAAAACTGGGTATATTTCAGAAATGACATGACTTATCAAGCTGAAAATTGGAACATATTCACTTCGGAGGAAGCTGAATATTCTCAGTTTATGAGACATACCGTATATTGTAGAGGGCGCTGCCAGATTTTTTTCGTATGTTTATGTCATATTTTCTTATGATCAACACTTTCGTTTCTGCAGGTAAAGTTTATGATGGAGAAACTAATTTTACATAAAAAGGTGTACTTGTTTCATATCCACAAAATGTACCATTTTCAAGAAAAACGCACCTAAACGTTTTAATGCACCAATTTAAATTTTTCACGAAATACGATTGTATCAAGTTACCACTTGTCACACTAATATTACTGCATTTGTTATTTTATTTAAAGTTGTAATATGTCAGTTATTTTAGAATAAACAATTTTATTGTTGTTCTACTGAGTTATGATCATGTTTATTGTTGTTCTTAAAGTTTTCGTTCAATTTTCTTGTTCGCTCTTTATACCTTTTCAACGAAAACAGGCAACATTGAGAAAACAAAACAATAATCTATGTCAGAATGACGTTTAAAACTTCATGTCAGATAGAGTTTAATAGACATAAATACATAAATAACGTAAAAACAATTCCAAACCGCCGCTTCTATAAAATGTCGATAATACAGCTTCAGCATTGTCACTCATATTTATTTAATGTTTACATTTATTTAGCTTTACATTAAAAAACTTATATAGCGGCAGTTAAACGTCATTCTGACATAGATTATTGATTTTGTATTTACATTGTTGCCTGTTTTCGTTATGAACGTATAAAAAGAGGTGGCATATTTATCCTAAAAGAGTTGAAATTAAAATTATTTCATTTTTTTAATTTAAGTTGACATCTAGATATCAATTAACCTCTGTCTGTCATGAAATTTCAAACGTCTGTTTCACATAGATTATTGTTTTTGCGTTTACAATGTTGCCTATTTTCGTAATAAACTTTTATTAAAGAGGTTGCATAATTATCTTAAAAAACGTTATTAAAATTATTTCATTTCTTTTAATTTCCATTTTGTAGGTTGTGAGGTTGTGTGGTGTTTCACACCAGATATTTGATTTAATTTCCACTTTGTAGATTAGAAGGTCGTATGTTGTTCCACACCAAATATTTTAATGCATTCATAACGAAATAGGCAACGTTGTAAAACAAAACAGTAATTTATGTCAGATAGACGTTTAACATTTCGTCAAATAGAGGTTAATAGACATATAGATGCGAACATGAAATATACGACCATGTACGAAGGTGATTCATACCGCACAATTATCCGTACAGAAAATAATACTTGCACCCTAGTACGTTTCACTTTCTCATTATACCCAATACGAAAGTAAAAAACATGTGCCTTTTACTTTCGATAGCTTTTCCATAAGTTACCGTAGCAACTACCGGTTTTCATCGGCCTGACCGGAAGTTAGGTCGCGATCAAAATCGCCACCTTACTGCTATTCACATATATAATATGAGCAAACTGATGGCTGAGGATTATGATTTCTTAATAAAAACTTGAAATATTAGATTAAGTTTATTTTGTAATAGTTTGATTTGTGATCAAAAAAGATTAAGGACTGTCCTTTTTCATGGTCGTAGAAAAAATAGTGTACATTTAGCTCACACGAAAGTGTCTATCCTGCATTCGTGGGAACTTTGTGGAAATTTTTCGGTATTTTCACACGAGGGCGCTTGTGCGATATCTACCACTTTCGTAGCTCGTTATGTAATATACTATTAAGAAACTTTATAAAAAAGAGGCAAAATTTAATTTTTTTGAAAAAATTACACATTGTTCTATAAATTGATCGTTATTCAGGTCTTGAAAAAATTTGAACTAACTCTGAAGTTCTACATTAGAAATTGCGCGTTATATCAAAAAATTGTATAGAACATAAATAATAGAAAGGTTTAAGGTGTATATGTCAGTATTTTTGCATCTTTGAACTACACAACTGTTTTAGTAATATTTGATAATATGCAAGAACTGCGCCTAATAAACCCCCCTCCGTTCGCTGGATGTTTACCAAAATTTAATCAGCTCCAGGGAAAATTAAATACAGATTAAAAACACAATTTCAAGTATATACGCATCATAGCACTGAACTTATCGTGGATACTAACATACATAAAACACACGAACGTACGACGACTCACTTACGCACGACAGCCACACACACACAAACACACATACACATCACAACTACACACACACACACACATACACACACACACACACATACACACACACGCACACACACGTACCCTCGAACATACACACACGTACCCTCCCATATACACACAAACACATGCATAAATACACACACGCGACGAACGCACGACACAGCCACAACAATACACACACACACACACACACACACACACACACACACCACACACGACTCAACACACATGCTCAACATACACATCCTCCCATATACACACAAACACATGCATAAATACACACACGCACACGCACGCAATGCACTACGCACGCACTCACGCACTTACGCACGCACAACAACACACACATGTAGTCGCAGGCTCAGGCGCAGACACACCCACACACGCGCCACCCACACGCAGACGTGGACGCACGCATAAAAACCAACTCAATGAGTTAATTACGAAAAATCTTTTTGATTCAATGAATCTTCCACATTGAAGTTCACCCTCAGAAATGCCAGTAAATTTGAATACATACGCTTCATAGGTCTTTTAATATGAACTTTTACTTAAAATCGAATTAATCCTTTTGAAAGTTAACGTCCACGTAAAATTGTTAAAAATGTTTGTCAGTCGCTTTTTTTTAAATTTGTGCATTACTCTTATTTAATATGGTGACGTTTATTTGCAAACTCCATGTATACCTTATTTAAGAATAAAACTACCCATATATTTATATCGGGTTATGTTACCTTTTCTTAGATTAATTGTGCTCATGGTCTTGAAACCTACAACTCACGGCATATAAAATGCAATCCGCCTCTTATTAATACTTAAATGTTTTGTCCACACGAATTTGGGGTACTTTATCATACCCTAAATATCCTTCAAACAAAACTGTTAAGTTTGATGTGAAGTAGGAGCTAAGAAGGGTATTCAAACTTTGAACGCGCAAACTGCGCTAGATCTAATCATTTTCGACATAGCACAAACGTGCTATAAGCACAAACGTGCTATAAGCACAAACGTGCTATAGACTAATTGTGCTTTTTATGTTATGCTGCACACTTGTAACATTACCGCTCTTGGCATTGGGTACGTATAAATATTGGCTTAATAGAAGTTTTTCTATGTTTTTAAATAGTTGTTTCGATATTTTACTAACACTTCCTAATGTTATTGAGATTTTTTTAACGTGGTTCATATCCCACCCTGTCTTACCTCAGAAGCTAGCGGTAAGTATTTACTTATTTTTTCCGAATGTTTTTTTGTATGGTTTCCACTACCGGAACTGACATGTCTATAATATGTGTATTGTGTGTTAATACAGTATCCGGTATATCACTTTTAATTTTCTTGCTTTTTTGAATTTTTGTTTGCAATATTTGGATCTGCATAAATTATTGGGGTATATATTTGTAGTGCGGTACAATACCTTTATAGTTCATGTGCACGTTCCTGTTAAACGTTTATTGTGTCTGTCAAGATATTGCTTGTCAGTTAATACCATACATCCAGACATTATGTGGCTGATTCTTTCCTCTATTTTGTCAGACATTCGTCATTTAATGTTACATATATTTTGCTTTAATATTTGTTTGCTGATAGCTTTGTGTTACAGTAACCTGATTTTGGACGGTTCCGTCATTGGCTTCGGTTCATTTAATATAGCCCTTTTCATAGCCACATTTGAGATGCCTCTAGATCCATGTGTTGTTCTGCAACGTTAGGTAGATATCTGCCTTGTTGGGATTTCGATAGCCATCTGTTCTTATGTCATTGAGAATTTTTATTTCTCTGAGAATTTGAATTTCCTTAGATCGTCCTGTAAGGATACTAGGAATTTTTCGACTACCACTTCTTCATGGTAGGTGGAATCGTTCGGTGGTACTGTGTGGGTAATATATATTTTCAGTACTCTTTCTTATTGTTTACAACATGTGATATGGTTAGTCCTGTTCTATAGTCTGCACAGATTGATCTATAATCAAAGAAATATGATGTTAGGTTTGTGTATGCTAACTTAAACCGAAGACCGAAGCTGAAAACCAGAAACTGGTATCCGAAGACCAAGCTCAGAAGCTTACCGTGCAAGTCCCATACCGAACTGCCAGTCCTCCATACCTACTCAAGAGAAATGAAATTTGGGAGTTAGTACAAAAAACTAAAAAATCGAAAGTGATTGACTCAAAACTGATTTTCAGAAAAAAGTCAGTCAATGGTGAAACACAAAAAAGCCAGACATGTCGCCAGACGGTCTCTTCAAGACGAATTCACTGAAGATATATGTATGTACCAGTTGCAAGGATGGTGACAATAAGAACACTTTTAACAGTTGTTCATTAAAATCTGGAAATGTGTCAGCTTGACGTAAAATCAGCTTTTATAAGTGGTGTATTGGAAACGCCAGTTTACATGGTTCTACCCGAGGAACTAAAAGTTGATCATGGTGTGGTATGCAAGCTCAAGAAATCACTATATGGTCTAAAAGAAGACCAAAGTGTTGGTATACCAGATTAAACAATTTCCTAACAAATATTGCTTTTTCTAGGTCTGAACCAGATCCTTGCTTATTCATGAAGAATGATATGTATATTCTGATGTATGTTGACGACATGAGTCTTGTTTCAGAAACAAAAACTAACTTAGAAGAAGTAAAGAGATTACTCCTGGAAGAATTCAAAATGAAGGACTTAACTGATATAAAACATGGTATGAAATTTTTTAGTATTAAAATTGATGTAACTAGGAATTGTATGATGTTGAATCAAACAGAACTGATCGATAAGCTACTTACAAGATTTGGGTTAGAAGAATCAAAAACTTCACCCATACCAATACAGCCAAAAATTAGTCTGCCTAGAGAGGACACGGAGAACACAATAAGAGTTAGTTGGAGCTTTAATGTTCAGGGTGGCCAACTAAGAATGCGAGGTACTGTATCTGGGAAACTATCCATCGTAGAGGCTTGCGCAAAAAAAAGTTATTACTAAAATGGCCAATACAAAAACCAGGAAAATATTTTCAAGTTTTGAAATGGCCGCTAGATAACTGCAATCTTGAATCTAAAAGATGTTTCTGTGAATTCTGCTATATTAACCTAATAAAAATAACTGATCTTTAAAGTCGAGGATAATCTGAACTTTTTATTTGGCACTTTTGACGTGTCTAAAAATAAAGTGGGGGGTATTCAAAGGTTTCCTTAATAACCCCTGTATCTTCGAAACAGCTAAGCCGATTTTAACAAATTGGGCGTGTTGAATGAGCTATTATTGGGCTACAAATGTTAAAATAATTGAAGTTTTGTTAGTTTCACATGTCGTCGCTAGAGGGCTTTGTTCGACATTCCGACAGAACGGTTAATTTTCGCAAAAAATTAAATGCATTAGTATGACTTTTTTCATGAACAAGTAGATAAATGATGTCTAAACAAGCTCGCGAAAACCGCATCTCGATATCTTGTTCCTAACCTAAAATATCGGCCAAAGAAAACTTTATACGAAAATCCCTTAAATTTTATTTTTTTAACTATATTTTTCTGGAATTGTTTCTATTATGTAAGTTGTGGCCCTAAAAAGGACCGATTTAAAGGAGGAAGGTTTTTAATGCCCCCGTAAATGCTCGAAATGCTGACCATCACGCTCTATGCATTGCTGAAGCCTCTCATGACTAGACAAAACTTCAGCTTCAATTTCAGCTCTCGGTATGTTACGTATTGCGTTACGAATTCGGTTTTTCATATCTTCTCTAGTAGTAGGTTGAGTCCGAAACACGATGCCCTTTAAGCGCCTCCATAAATAAAAATCTAGGCAAGTTAAGTCTGGCGATCGCGGAGTCCATGGAAAAAAACTTCCTCTTCCAATCCACCGCTGTTGAAATACTGCATTAATATGCTCTCGCACATTAATAGCAAAATGTGCTGTATATATCCATAGTGAATATACATTTAAACAAACAAAAAATAGGCCTTTCGTATAACTTTTAGCATTGCTTACTTGCCCGTAGTAATTTCAAAAAGGGTGATTTTATTCTGGTGAATAAATTTACAAACATTTAAAATGGCAATTTCTAGGTAACCTAAGAGCCGAAATTGTAGCTGCAATTTGTCTACCCATAAGAGGCCTCAGCAATGCACAGAGTGATGGTCACCATTTCGAGCATTTACGGGGGCATTAAAAACCTTCCTCCTTTAAATCGGTCCTTTTTAGGGCCACAACTTACATAATAGAAACAATTCCAGAAAAATGTAGTTAAAACAAATAAAAATTTAAGGGATTTTCGTATAAAGTTTTCTTTGGCCGATATTTTAGGTTAGGAACAAGATATCGAGATGCGGTTTTCGCGAGCTTGTTTAGGCATCCTTTAGCTACTTGTTCATGAAAAAAAGTCATACCAATGCATTTAATTTTTTTCTGTTTCTGTCGGAATGTCGAACAAAGCCCTCTAGCGACGACATGTGAAACTAACAAAGCTTCAAATATTATAACATTTGTAGCCCAAGAATAGCTCATTTCAACGCACTCAAGTTTGTTAAAATCGGCTTAGCCGTTTTGAAGATACAGGCTGTTATTTAAGGAACCCCTTGAATAGCCCCCACCACTTTATTTTTAGACATACGTCAAAAAGTGCCAAACAAAAAAGTTCAGATTATCCTCGACTTTAAAGATTAGTTATTTCTTTTATTAGGTTAATGTAACAGAATTCACAGAAACTTCACTTCTTTAGATTGTAAAGGGACGCCGTCAGATGTTATTATTATTAATTAGTTTCCTAAAGATTATTATCAAGACGCCGTCTTTTATTCAAAATTTTCCTGTCATGATTAATTATTTGCTAAGTAAAATACCAGTACTGATATAATATTCACGGAATTCATTAAGATAAAGTGACTCGCTAAATGCACAGGTGCAAGCAATTATAAAAATTCGTAGAAGTTTTAGTAAAAGTTAAACATGTTTCATAACGTTGCATAAAATTGCACAATAATTAATCATGCATCCTCCCTCCAGACGTAATTCCCAAAAACGTTTAAAAGTTTGTATACGTCAGAGCATCTTCCGCCAATACTGGCCTAAATCTCACCACCAAAGTTTCGTAACCCCCTCGCGAATTCTTTATAAAACGCGGCCGCCTGCTAAAAAATCGTTCTAAAAAAAGATTATTAATAAATTAATATACAAATTTGAATCTATCAATCGTTCCCAGAAGCCCGCTACAGAAGAATCCAAATAGAAATCGTGGCTCTATCGTCGCGTTCGCGCCCTACTACCGTTTAAAACCGTCAACCTGTAACCGCCGTCCGAGTAGAATCGCGAATCCGCGACTTGATAGCATCACCGAAGTCAAAGAGTTAGAGTTGCAGAATCTAACGTTGAACGGTAAGTCGAGATAAATACAAATAACCCTGGTGATAGGGATATGCAGGGTTGTAAGCCCCAAACTCTTCATTACTAGACACCTACACTGTGGAGTTTGAAGGGTAGTTGCCCGACATTCCATTGACCGAAGAATCCTCTTGAGTTTAACGGGTGGTTGCCCAGATTGCTAAAAGGAACCCACACACACCTAACTGTGGAGTTTGAAGGGTAGTTGCCCGACATTCCATTAACCACGGAGATCCTTTGCTTAGTTTAACAGATGGTTGCCCAGATTGCTAACAAAGGAGACCCACCTACACAAATTTACACTAACACTAAAAACCCTCGACAAACGTACCAACAACTCAGAGTACCTGTAACTAAAACCTCGTCGGAAGATTAAGCTGAACACCTAGTTAACGCCGTTAATCCAGTAAGATAGAAACGTAACCGTAAAACTAGACGTGTTGTAAATTTAAATTATCGTCTATAAAAAACCCCGCCACCACCGGAAAAAGAAGTTACACCGTTTGCAATTAATAAGATTGTTACCTGTAAACCAGAAACTATCAGATAATATATTTCGTGTTAAATAATTCAAATCATTATTGTTAAGCGAAAAAATTCACTTTAATAGAAAACGAAGGTTTTATATTTTAAAATCGGCCAACATAACAAAAGTTTTTATTTTATTTAAATAAAAACCGTGTACTAAATAATTAATATAGGAAAGAAACAAATAATGCTACCGTATAGAAGCTACCTTCAAAACGAAAAGCCATTTATTTAAAAGGGCAAAATTGAATGTAAACGTGAAAGTTTATTTTCATAAGAAAAGCAGGTATAAAATTAGATACTTTTATACATTTAAAACCGACCGCTTTAAAATATCGATTATTTCTTTAAAGGCAGAGCATTGAACTCGGTGTTTTATCGCGCACGTGTTTATACCGCGTTATCTTGCTACCAGCTTCTGTATTTTATACAGGGACGCATTCAGGTAAAATTATTTATTTTATTTCGGCAATTAACAGTATAAATTGAAACCAGTCAAAGGACGTAAACTAAAAGTCAAACCCCAAACCTTCTATTAATTGTTACATTACAGAAACTCCAGAGGACCACCTAACCCTTAGTTCCGGGACCCACCAGGACGTAGTATGTCCACTTGACGATCCTGCCAGGAAAAGGAAAATCCACCGTAAAATATATTTATATATATTAGTTAAGTAATTTAAATATACCATATTAGATTTGTAAAAAGTAAATAGGGAATAAATATATGTATATAAACTTTTTTTTATCTATTTGTTCAAAGTGTTGAGAGCCTGAATAACGAACCCCGATCCTTATTTTCCAAGTACAAAATTCTGACTGAGCTAAAAGGGCAAAAGTGATAATTATTCAGTAGTAGTAATACACAACAGTAAACCTCCATTTCCGTTGACAGGAAAAGGAGGGGCGTAATACAAGATTCAAGATTGCAGTTACGCCCCCTAGCGGCCATTTCAGAAACTTGAAAATATTTTCCAGATTTTTGTATTGGCCGTTTTAGTAATAATTTTTTTTTGCGTAAGATCCAGTACCTCGCATTCTTAGTTGGCCACCCTGTACATAATATTAGATACTCGTCCAGATTTAAGTTGTGCAATTACTTACAGTTCAACCAAGCAAACAAAAGCCCTGAGAGGACGTACTTGAGGGAGCTGTTTTTCAACAGGTACATTCCATACAAAAAGTATTAAGGTGGCAAATTTAAATCAAATGTATGGATTGCTTATTCAAAATTCTGTGAATAAATTTATTTATTTTATGTTAGGTACGTCAAATGTTATTGAATTAATTACCAAAAACATTTAAGTATTTATTGTTTAAGTACAAATAAGATGGTTTTGAAGTTATAACATTTTCAACAAATAATTTACACAATTTTTAGTTTTGTAAACATTTGTAAAATACTTGAAAAAAACATCATTCTGATCACATTTGAATATAAAGTGACTAATAAATTACAATGATTCTTCTACAGAACTTTCTTCCTCTTTATCTGATTAACTTGTATTTACTTGAAATGACAACCTTTCTACAGTTTCATCATGAGTGTAAATAATATAATAGCATTTAAAACAGTCACATAAATAAAGTGTAATGTTATTCACAATAGAAACAAAACACATATGCATAATTAAAATTTAAAATAATGTCCATGATTTTATGGAAAAATAAGCACATATCGTTTATTATTATTGATTTATAACTTGCAACTACAAAATTGATCTGATCCTCCATTTTATTGACTAAAATGTTCAACGTTGGCACCTTTTTTTCTACAATATATACTTCATGAACGGTCCTTTTTAAAATGCCTAAATCTGCTTCATCTAAAGCCATTTTATTAGAACCTCCACTTCTCTTTTTCTTAGAAGGAGACTTTAAAACTGAAATTTCAGCTGTTATAGCTTCATTTCTAATACAAAGAAATACGTCATTTAGAAATTACGTTTAAGGTTTACAAACTACATACCTAATTTTTTTTTATAAAACTAATCGATTTTCTTGTTGCCGCAGCAGCTAGCTCAGTAGCCTTGTCCAAAGGGAATGTCCACACACCATTAGCTTTTTGTTTATCGAAAAATTCCACAACTGCTTTAATGATGTTCCGGGCTTCGGAATGAACACTCTTCTTCGACTTACTAGCCATTACGAATAAGACCTGAAAAATTCGAAATATTGAAAATGTGATATTTTAAAACTTGTCATGCTCATTTAAGTGCAGCTACGTATTTCAAAATCGTACACTACTCTAAATATTGAAAAATCGATGTAAATCGATATTTAAAAAAACATGCTTACTGTTTTAAGGTTATGAACTCTATAATCGTTTTATTATTTAAAGCTTTATACTAAAAGATACATGTGCACAATACATACCGTTTCTCTCACAAATCAGTAAAAAGAGCATTGAAAAAGAGTTTTTATAAAGACTAATCGACAATAAACACTCAAGAAACACGAAAATAACCTGCCAATGCAAAATGCGTATGACAAATGTCAATTGTTTGCGTTTGGGAATGTATGGTCGGAGACTTCTTAATGGTAATTGGACGAACGTTTTACCGCTTTAAATTTTTTAATTTAGTTCCTATATTTTCCGGGGTCTTTGTTAGCTTGGTAGAGCTGTATTTTAGTTCATTTCAAAATAGGTACGTTCAGCAACAGTGGAAGTGGATGTTGAAATATTTAAAAGGTACAAAACTCTACAGTTTGGCATTTAACAAGGCAGGCAAATAATTTCTGGTAGGATATGTAGACTCTGATTTTGTCAATGATGAGAATGATCGTAAATCATTAGCGGATTTCTGTTTAAGGTACATGATACCACAATAATGTGGAGAACCAGAAAACAGACTGTAGTAGCATTATCCAGTGTAGAAGCTGAGTATAATGCATTAACTTTGTGTTATGATTTATGAAGATAACCAGTCATGTATCAAGATGGATAGTACTTTAGAAACAAAGAGAACAAAGCACATACTCGTAGACGTAAAACATGATTTTATAAAAGATCTTGTTGCTGAAGAAGAAATCTTACTGAAGTACATTTCACCTGAAAACCACCTCGCTGACATGTTAACTAAAGGACTGACATACCCTCGTTTAACACTTTATCAAGGACCTAGAATTCAATAATAATAATAACTATTATAAGTTTTTGTTATGGACGAATAAGTTCAAAGGTAAATGTATAATTAAAAATTATTATTAATTTTATTAAATACATCAATAAAAAGTTTACCTCGAGTAGGATTTGAACCTACGACCTGTACTTTGCTAGAGTACCGCGCTAACCAACTGCGCCATCAAGGTTCAAGCCCCAATCGATGCAAATTTTGTCTTTATGTATGTAGAACTGGTGTAAAATAATTGTTAATTACATATTTACCTTTGAACTTATTCGTTCATAACAAAAACTTATAATAATTTAATATTAGTCAAATACTTATCTTTTTTGGGGTTTTTTAATGGTGTACTTTAAATTATACAATCTAAACGTTTCGATAACACTTACAGTTATCTTCGTCAGTAGTAATGTTTGTTAAAAATTGTTAAAGATGTAGTAAACAATTTTGTCAAATTTGATGTTTTAATTTTTCAAATTTGACAAAATTGTTAGTTAACATACTCTAGCAAATCACAGGTCGTAGTTCAAATCCTACTTGAGGTAAACTTTTCATTTATGTATTTAATAAGATTAATAATAATTTTTAATAATAATAACTGTTCATTCAAGAATTGTGGGGGAGTGTTAAAGGTGGCAATGCTTATAAACGGTTATTAAAATATCACATGTTTATTTACCATGCGTTTTATATTTTAGTGACTGCCATAGAGACTTGTTTAGTTAAAATGATTTGTAATGATCACAGTTAGATAGAAGTAATTGTATGAAATGTTTAAAAATTGAATCTACTCTGGTATAATATAATATAAAAGGTATACTCATGTTTCTCTGAAAGTATTTTCTCAAAGAAGATTGCTAGTAGGTATGTACAGTGTACATCAAGAGTTCTAGCTAAAATTAAGTTTTTGAGAAAATATCGGCAGTTGCAAAGTTCAGACCAAGATGTCAGATTTGTGCATGTAGACGAAAAGTGAATTTATCTAAATGACTAATATCCATGGTAGGGTGCATGATTCTGACATCAAAAGTAATACATCCAGAATTAAAAGTGAAGGGAGATGTACACCATTTCACATATGGAATGTAGTTTAGGGTTTTTGGAAAACTGTAACTATTTACTCGATTCGGGGAACGAGGATCGGAATAATCATAAAACTATGATTTAGGACCGGTTTCAAAATTAGGTGATTAAACAGTCGATTCATACGCTGTCAAAACTAGCCGAAAATTGTGTGATGGTTATGGATAACGCACCATATTAATCGGTGTAGTTATACAAGCCACCCTGATTTAGATTTAGATTTGTGTGAGGAATTGTAGCTTTTTTTACGGACTCTTGTAAGTGAAATGCTACAGTTTCTACGACTCACCAAATTCGTGAGTATAAAGTAAAATATAAATTTGAATTAAAAACATCTAAGAACCTGAGTTATACTATTTACACTTAATAAATCCAAGACTATGCGAAATTAATTCATGCGAATAGAAATAAAATAATTTTGTGAGGTGCCCCATTGAACCTAATGATCTTACCATCACTTCTATAGTATTGCATGTCACATGACAAACAAGTTACCTAAAATTGGTGCTTATCCTATATCACTCATGAATGGTATTCAAGAATTACAGAAAATTTACAGAAGTATTTTATAGTGATTTTATTATCAAAATATTATAATATTAAAAAAAATAAAAGCAAAGACTGCTATGGGTGAGTTCCGAAATCAGAAAAATGATAAAATGAGAGAGTGTTTTTCCGATATCATTGAAGGTTACATAGATACTACCCATTTCTAAAAATGGGGACAGAAAAGATCTTATTAGTTTTTACGTAGATTTCGTTAACACAACATCATACTGTATTAGATAAGACTAAGACACGATGTGCTCATTTATAACCATTGAAAAGTATGTTCAAATTACGTTTTATGTAGTTATGTAGGTAATAGAAGTTCAAGGCCTGAAAATTAAAATTTAATTTTAAATAGGTCACCCGAGATTCAGCGATTTTCGTGCAAAGTCCTAAAAGCGTGGAACACTATGTGCAGTGCTGCATTAGTTTACTTTAAAAGTTTACCTGCTGTAATTATATATATATATATATATATATATATATATATATATATATATATATATATATATATGACATTGATCTTTAGGCGTTCACGGTGCTGTATTACTGCTTTCTCGGTGTTGATACGCGTAGCTCTTTTGGTCTCAAAAGACCGTTCGTTGCAAAAAGAACTGTTCAGTTCGAGTAACTAAGCACGGGCAGACAGTTACCAACCTTAGGATGTCAAATGAGATTTTGCCGAAACGTCGTTTTGCAACAAACGGGATCAACACCCGAGAAACCAGCAGTACATATATACATATACATATACATATATATATATATATATATATATATATATATATATGTTGAGATGATTAAAATTACATTAGTATAGCTATGTAAGTCACATAGCAAGTAATTTCATTAATTTGTACAAATGGTACATTTCGATATATATAATATTAGGTAGGGACGATTGATTAACATTGAGATGGATATAAATTTAAATAATTCATAATAAAATGTTAATATTATTCATAATCGACAACATATTACACATAAGTATAAGGTATGTTAGTTATCGTAATGCATTAAATCAATTTCATTATTAGTTAGTAGGTTTATTTAAGCATAATGTTCCCTAAAGACATGAAGTACAGGCTGTAGATAACAAACGTGATGTTAAAACTAGTATTAGGCATATATCAATGTCACAATTTCAATGTATGCAGCCAAGATTTATGAAAACGTTCGTGTTAGTGCGAAAAACGAAATATAAGTGCTAAAATTAAATAAAAACAGAATAAATACATTGGTTATTAACAATAAAACATAAATAAGCCAGCAGTTCTGGAATAATTGTGATTGATTAACATTTACAGACATTAAATTAGTGATATGCAACAATTATATACAAGTCTTAGAAGAACTTATAAACTTCCAAAAGTGTGAAAATAAATTAAATTAAGACATAAACATTAAAGTTATACACTTCCACAAACATTTAAAGTGCTTAAGAGTGTAAAATTATACATTTAAAAATTATTGTATTGATTGAAGTTATGTTAATTCCTCGCACAAAAATTATGTAAAAATTGTTATAGATTGGGACAATTTGGCCAAAATAAATTATAAGAGGTAAAAATAGTAAAGTAGCCTCAATTTCAAGTCACAATTCAATATATTAGTGACTATTTTACCAAATTTAGTTTTTAAGAGTGTACGAAAATTTCAGATAATTTTCCTTTCAAATTGGCCGTAGGCATTTAAAGGATGTGTATTTATATGTAGTAGCATCCCATATTCATGTGGAAATCAATTCCAGGCCTGAAAAGTGAATAAAATTAGTATAAAATCAATAAATCAATGTAAAAATCAACATGTGTAATAATTGGAGGAATTAGTTCGTGTTTGGATTTATTTTATAGGAAAAATTATGTAGATTCCAAAAATGTTGTTAGTTTTAAGATAGATTTAGGGGTTCAAAAGTTATGAGCTTTTGAAATTAAATTGTAATTTAAGAAAAACATTAGCCAATCAGAATTGAGGAAAAATTTAAAATAGTTGTTGATAACAATCGATGAATTGGTTTCTAACGATTTGCATATAAATAGAAGCGCTGTAAGATTAGTAGATCTCTCAGTTTTTCTCTGTTCCAACAGCTTGCTAAAGCAAGATGTTGCCAAAATATTTTAAACAAAATAACGTCATTTTCAATAAAAGTAAAGTGCGGTTTTAATATCGGCAGTGTTTTAAAAACGAGTGATATTCATTTGTCGTTAATTATTAAATTAAGGTTAGTTTACCTTTAAATAAAATTCGGTTATCAGCTGCGAGTAAAAATATTTCCGGAGATTCGACATTGTTTTTAAGTTTTTGTTTACGTTTGTTATGGATTTTGTTAATTGTGTTTTCTCCGTGTTTCTATTACTATATATTTTAATTATTGGAAGCGTGTTTAATTTAAATAACCTTCAAACTACTCATGCATTTCAAAAATTATTTTGAAATAAAACTAATAAAGTGTGATGATCCTGAAAATAAAGAATTATCAATATGAAGAAATATTAGTGAAACCTACTTAAACGAATAACCATTAAGAGAGAAGCAAATTTGGATGTCAAAGAAGCAGATTTGGATTTCGTTGGAGCTGTTTTCTACGGTCAACTACATCAGCGTGAAGAAGATAAAGAGACCATTTTCATGTTAGTGTAATAACTTTATGTATGTTATTGTTGACATTGATATTTTCATTGGTGTGTTAATGATTTCCATACTTTGTAATAAACATGATGTGCGACAACTTGTATGCATGTCCAAAGGGAACATTAATTGAGCTAAAATTAAATGGTTATAATATTTACTACATTCAAACATATTTATACTTACATGTATATGGCGTATTTTCTTGTTGCTTTTAATGAAAGGTCATATGAATGCGTATTCATACCGCATGCTCAGATATACATTTGAAGATTTTTTTTATGTACAGGGAGTTGCACATATATCGATGCAATTTAAAAATTATAATTTCTTTAAACAAATTGGTTAGTATAAAATATAAATGGGCCACAACTCAATATGAATTAATTACATTACTTATAATTATAAATATTCAAAATCATAATATAATTCAACAAACTAATAATTTACTTTATCATATAATTTTAAAGTGTCGTCTAAATTTTGAACCCTATCCCCTTTGATGAGTCTTTACATGCGACTGTTAAGTTAGTCAGGCATAAATAATATAAATATTAATACAATATAAATTATTATTATCGTAATATATATATATATATATATATATATATATATATATATATATATATATATATATTTGGCTTTCAGATTTCAACAGGTGTTGACTGTGTTATTTTTGTTAAATATTGTTAAACTTCAAGACAGTTTAACAATATTGAATATATTATCCTTTACTAAAATTGTATAGTTGGCTTTATACGTTTATCACTGTTATGTTAATAGTAGGGTTTCAATTTTCATACTTCATAAATTTATTTCAACATCTTAAACATTTCTAAAAGATCTTATTACTACTAAGGACGATAACATTGTATAAACATAAATGCAAAAATACACCATTAAAAAACCCTAAAAGTATTTTAAAAATGTTACAGTGTATTCATTTTCAGATATGGCAATAGAATTCCTACAGTGCATACCGAATATCGTGCAACATTGGACAGTTGTTCTATGAACCTCTTGACTTTTGGTTAATTTTAAATAGTTCTAACAAATGTATGACCTACAGTACTATGACAGCACTACTCTTAATGTATAATATACTATAAAAGTTAACTTCGTGCCCCTTTTCTATTTTCTCATAAGATGAAGAGAAAATATTGTTATAGCAAAATCGCTTGAACTGCATAAAAAACAAATTTTCTAAGTGATAAATACTTTCAACTTGATAATTCATTAAGGAGTCCTCGATATCTGGATGAAGATTGCACAAAGCAGCTTCTCATGTTTTTTAACCGGAAAATATCGTAGGTCTCGGGATATGAGCTTCTTTCCAAGAAGAAGTTTGATGTCTTCTTCAGAGATTGATATATTTATCATGTGCAATTTCCTAATTTAGAACTGATATCTGGATGGACTTGATTATACAGCTACTACTTTGTCCCCACCAGTAGCCATGTTCATGCCGCTGCAAACACTTATAGCAGACGTGCGCTAATGTCTTCATCAACCAAGAGCACATTTCTGCACACGGATACATTTCCAAATCTACGACCGAATATAACAACAATATTCAGATATATTAACGGAGATCTATTATATAATGTTTTAGCAAAACCTATGAAGCTGGATAAAGTTGTATAGTGAATTACATTATTATTAATAAAATGTTGTTTCACATAATATGCGTTTTATTCTTTACATCTTTTACTAAATTTTTCGGGAAAATGTGTACAATCTCAGTTAAAAATGAATAATCCTTTACATTATAACTATGACGTATTAATGCTGAAAGTAGGTAATCTAAGATTTTGACAGAATAAATTGACTCTAGATAATATACTTTCTTCATCGCTCAGACCTTCATTATATAGATTCGTTTGCTACTTCATTTGTAAAATCCTATTAAATCAAATAATTACTATAATCATTCATATAATTCAGTTTATGATTTATCACACCCACAGCCGAAAAGAATATGTTGATTGTTGTCCAAAATAATGGTACTACAGGTTTGAAGTCATTATTCTTTAATGAACTTCCGTTCAGTAAAACTGTCTAAACATAGCGCCCACGTTAATAATAAACGTTCTACAAGAAAGGTTTTAATAAAATGTCTATACCGCAGTACTAATTACCTTTACACGCTTCAAGTATATCAGTCCATTGTAACGACCCTTTTTGAGTTGTATTAAAATATACCTTAATTTTAGGTGTTTTATTATTTTTGCATTATAGATATGTAGTAGGCAACTTAATTCGCATATCTTCTTAAGGGTATATATTTCTTAAAGGTTTATACTCCAACTTCAAATTATTTTTCTGATCATTTTATTCGCGCATTACGCCATCGTGACTTAATTCTTTGCGCACGACTACATGATCTAACTTTCAAAGCAGAAAGTTTTTTTGGGTTTTCCCTAAATTTAGTGAAAAGTGCCATTAATTTGATGGTAAGATATCTTTTAACTCGTAATACTAAAAATTAAAACATTTGCTCTTTTCAGGCACTTTTATTTTAGTTCAGTTTTATTTTACTTTTACACTTTTAATTTCACCGCTTTTGATTTCACAATTAATTCTACGGTTACGTACACCTTCATTTTATGATTGCGTTGTGTTTTTAATACAGAATTTAAAGTTTGATTACATTTATTATATGAACGTACGAGAAAATGCAATAAATATTGGTTTATTCAATTTTAAGAAGATAAATTTTTAAGAAGAAAATTTATAAGGATAATTCCAGTTTTGGGTGTGGCTTACAACGTAAAACATTATTACAAGATATTGCGCAATATTGTGGCAAAGATGATATCACCTCAGTTGAAATTTCCGTAATCATTTAGATACCAGAGGTAATTAAAAAATTTGTGTACAAAATTTTACAAACATGTACTTAATGTTTAATGATTATTTAGTAATTTAAGGTTTTTACAATTAGTTTTTAAGATATATTTTATTTAACCCTATCACTTTAAATATTTAATAAACATAGTTGTATATTTTTTATTTTTTTACATTTTGATAAAATTTTTAGTGTAAAACTCGGTTTAGTTATTCCGAGCATAGATAAAGTCCGAGATCATTTTATTAGTGTTACAGTGCAATTTTTTATATTTATATTTAAGTGGTAATCAAGCAAATCAAAAGAATGAACCCCCCTACATTAAACTACCGACTGGGACAAAGGCATTATTTGTGGTGAATGGTTAGCATCTCTAGTTAGTTTAACGATTTGTTTTTGGAGAACTATTTCTCAATTTCATTATTACATTTATTTATTATTAAATTTATTACACCATATATTTTATACCATAAATAATTAGTTCTATCATCGACATCTCATATATCTCCCATATCAGGTGTACATTATTAATATTATCGTATCTGTTAAACACTCACTTTGTTCACCCTCCATATCGTTCGGTTGATTTCAATTAAGTAATTACCAAACTACGCAATCACCCTATTTATAGCCAGTTAAATCAAAGTATGACGTCATAGTAATGAGTATGAAGATTAGTTGCATCCTCAGACATCACACATTCGTTTATTACCTGTCATGGTGATAAGAAGTACCTACTTATGTAGTGGGAGTTATAGCGCAAGTACGTAAGCATATTTTAACAATTTACTCATTTGAGTGCAATATGGAGTAAGTTACCTCATCACTACAGAATGATATACAATTACGCACTAAAATACTATGTATGAAAAAATAAAAACTTCAAGCATTACAAATATTCTTTTATTACAATTTTATGTGTAGAAATTTAATTTATGTACTGTAAAGATCCAAAATCCTTAAACTAATAATTTAATTATCCGTTTGTTTTGCTTAAAAATGTTCCTGTTCATTACAATAATTAATTGTTTTATTATCTCCGATCACTTCTATTTTTCCCGCGTTCCTGACGTTTACTCCGATCTAGCTGGAATTAGAAGCTGTTATTTCTACCAGCCGACCCATTCCGGGGTCAGTTATAAATTTTCTGATCATATTCACCAAACCAGTTTTTCGTTATATTTCTTTTCTGCCTTGACAGATTATTAATCAATCCCGTTTACAAAACACCACTATAACTGTACACTAAACACTTACTCGGGTGTATGTCCAGCGTAAACAAACATCCTAATTTACAAAATCCTACTCTTTACTTTTAGGTTCTCGTCTGAAAAGTACTGAAAATTCCTCGAAGAATTCCCGCAAGGTGTATGCCTGTGTCGGCATTTTCCTACCTTAGCTTGTCTGAAAGGTGTACGCCTGTTCAGTCTAGCGTCCTTATAATTAACCAAAGGACGTATGCCCGTTTGGTTAATTAATCTTATCCTGTCGCCAAGTACCTAACATGCACGATGGAGGTAGGAGACCAATGAAACCGGAAAACAGATAATCGCATAATAATCCAGAAAATCCCGTTTGTCAGATAATCCTGTTAAGACCCTTATACCTGCCGTATCCATAATGCTTAGTAAAGTATTATAACCCGCACCTGAAGGAATAAATAAATTCCCTTAATTTAAATCAATTTCTATAAAGCAGAAATTCCGATTTCTCAAAAGTACTGCCGTTCCTGCATATTTTCATTGAAGCGATAAGAATAAACCGGAAATTGAAAAAAAATATAAAACCATTATTATACGTTTTGAAAGAGATACGAAATTATCACATTTCGCAGAAGTGGTGGGGAAAAGCATGTGACGTTCAATTTTATTATTGTTGTCCTGTAATTTATAACCTGCAATTACCTTACTTCTCCTATAGATGTCTTTACTATCCTAACTTTACATTTTTCAAATTCTTATCATCTACCACGCATTCCAAAAGGGAGATAAGGATAACAATTTGTTAGAAATAAATTGACATTCTTGCAAATAAAATTGTACTAATAAAAGTGTTTCATATTCGATTCTGTTGGATTTAGCTGCATACAAATTTATATTGTTGTTGATAACAGGTTTAAAGTCACAGCAAATTCGACAGATTTCGAAATTTTAAAGCACTCCTTTAAAAGGCCACGATCAACCTGATAAAAATTATTATCATTACCTCTCTTGAGAACCCATTATCATAGTTTTGTTTCTTTTCCACTTTTCCTTCTTTCCTCTACTTATTATTATATTCTTAAATCTACTTTCCCATTTACCTTCCTTCACGATATTTAATTCATTCGCGATACCTTCTATTATACATTCTTGCCTTCCTTTCTTATTCCAACTATATACTATCATTCAACTGCATCACCACTATTCTTTATGTTACACCCTGGACGAAGGCCAGCTGTACCTACAAACGCAGCTCACAGCATTGGAGGATATATGGGCATAGTACGCACCTTAGGCAAGTCCAGCATCAAAAGGCCAGGCTATTTATATTACATCTAATAATTCATCATCCAAGTAAGTCAACATATATTATGTTCATTCATTGAACAGCAACTTCGCCTCACTGAAAAATTTATATTAAATAATCACCTTATCAAATCATTTCATCTTTCGCACAAGACCATAATATCATTATAAAAACAAAAAAAAAATCATATTGTGTTATATCAGATAGCCTCACTTTCATTGACTTGCGTGAAGTGGGTAAATCACACCAAAGTAGCAGAATGTAATATTGAAATCCTCTTCAACAATTTTTCGGTATAATTATAGAAAGCAAATATTTTTCATAAATATAGTTTCTATTATGGTGTCATATTACAGGGCCAAAAACTGCTTTAAAGATATGACACGACTTTGGCTTTTTATTTTGAAATTTGGAACAACCGCACCATAATTGGTTATTTCTCGTATTTGACGCTTGACAAATGTATGGGGCAAGTGCAACTAACTCGCTATTTTTCTCAATTATGTGCTCTTTGCTGAATTTCGACTAAGCAGTTGGTTACGAATATAATGAATGTTAACTCAAACATGGATGTGAATTCGGAAAAATAACATGTTACAAAGAAATAATAAACATTTAATATTCCACTGAAAACATAAAGAAATAATTTTTGGAGTAAGTACCTAAAACTAATTTATGTCAGGATACCCAGAGAAACTAACGGGAAAGTTAATTTCACCTTTTCTTCCCACGGTAGACGAAGGTAACACACAAATAATATCGTCTGGGCCAACTCCTGAAACGTCCTTCACACCAGGCCATGTGAAAGTTGGTTTGGAAGGCACTGCTTTTTTAGACTTAATTCTTCGTGAAAACTTCACAATTGGATTTCCGATTTCTGGGTCCATTCTATTGTTGCTATAAAATATTGCGAAGTTTTTCTTTCAGAATTTAGTTTAATTAGAAGCCAAGCTTATATTTGCATCTCACTTTTTTCAAACTAGAGTATATCCATTGCTTTTATCCTTATTTCAGAAAGTATTTCGAAATCGCTTTCTTCGTCATCTATATGTACATCTTGATCTTCATCCGTTTCCGAATCATACTGTACATTTATCTTCTTACGCTTGCTTGTCTTTGGCAGGTTTCTTTTCTTGGTTAGTTTTCTGGTCTATCACTTGTTCTATCGTCTTTTTCTGGACTTTGGATTTCTTTCGCGATACGTGTTCTTTGGCTTCTTGTAGTCTTTTCCATACGACTTCGCTTGTTATTAGTTCAACCCCTGGAACACACTTTCATGTTGTACTTTTACGATACATTACTAGTTTGATTTCCATTTCCTAAATTCAGTAAGAGTTCTTCAACGGTAGGCGGGTTTTGGTTTGAGGTAATGGGATTATCTTCACTTGTTACATCATTTATTAGAACGTTTTCGTCGATTTCTAATGATATTTCAGATTCTCTTGCTTCAACTTGTCTAACATCTACTTGTTTTCAGTGAACACTAGAAATTCCGGATCAACTGGCCGATTTTCTTCTTCCAGAAAGTCTTCATTGGGTGGCATGTTTTGAACGTTTTGAATTATTGGGGATATAAGTTCATTTCTTGTAGACACATTAATCATGTGTTGAGCTTTCCACCGATTCATTTGTTTTGGGTCATACTTTTCTTCTGGTATAACATTATAATTGTAGGGGTAGATTCCGCCTTTCCTAAACCCTTTACAAAATTTTTTTGGATCTGCACCTTTCCAAATATTTCCCCCCATTTCAGCCAACTTGTTTTTGGGTAATTTCTGCCAAGTCGAGTGGTTGCAGAAGATGACTGCTATGGGGCAGTAACTTTAGAATGGTTATGTTCACTTCCACAGCCGCTTCTATCACATCAACGTCGATATGAGCTGTATGGCCATGATATAGTACTAAAACAGGACCATTTCCTTTTACCAGGGGCATGAACGTTTTCACGAAATGATGTTTAAAAACCTCTGATTCCATCCACCCATTAGTTGTGGCAGCATATGTCGTGCCTGGATATTCTTTATTTGGAACTGATATCCAGGTGTCCCAGACGTTTTTTCCTTTATACATAAGTAACGGTGGTGCCTTTTGTCAATCTACGGCAGCGGCAAACAGGACACTAGCGTTTGTTCTTCCTGGACCAGATACAATTCTAGCAGAGATATAGCCTTTTTCACCTACGACCTTCGTCTTTGAAGGGTCACTACAAAAATATTAGATGGTTTGTCTTGGAGGTTCAGTTCTTGAATTGTACTTTTCAACAATTCAAAATATGGATATATTAAAAAGGGGCCCGTGTTTTTCTTTATGGCATATTCTCATGCTTCTGGTTTTTTAATTGACAAATTATGCCTTAATTTTAAAAATCAATCCTCACCAGGTACGTTGTTTTTGAATGGAGTCTTGAGCTACTTCTGCGTAACATATTTACCCACAACTTCTAGGGTTTCTTTACGGCCGAGTCCAAACCCCCATTTTTCGAGGCTTTTAAGTCCATTTGAGAGGGATTCTTCATCTTTGACTGGTAAAGCCGTAGGCCTTCCCATTGTCGAACTTTTTATACCTCTACTACCTTTAATGTGATCCTTTAAAATGCTTTTAGGTATCTTGAAAAGTTTACTAGCACGCAACGTACCACATTTTTCACTCGTAACATGTTCCACATCAATTTTGAAGTCCTCGACGAGTAAGCGGCCCTACTGGTTTTGCGTTGATACTTCCGAACATTTTACCTACAACATATCTAGGTCACTAGCAGAATCATAAGCAACAACCTACTAGATACCAACAGCAAACAACCTCTGTAGCAGTGCTAAGTGCATCTAGTAGGTACACTTTCTCCAGTAAAAGTAGGTGCAGTTGCCTTAAACCAGAAATATTTGAGGCAATTTTGCATATTATCTTACTCAATTAACAATAAAACTCTTAAGTTCAATGCATAGCAACGACATACATACCTTATCAGCAATTTTATAATTATTTTTCACAAAACGAACCCATTTAGCATACGAGCAGAACAGCTGACACTTTATTTGGCGGCCATATTTTCTTACCTAACGCAATACCGCTTATGCAGGGATCTGCATTATGTCAACGAGCGGCCTTACTTTCATAAATACCAGATGCGACCACTTTACTATAAATAATTTAAAAAGCAAGTGGTGCACTTACTCCCAAAACGCACTTACCCCACTTCACCCAACATAATTATAATTTGTATATTTATATTTGACTTACATGCAATCTGTTTATACTTGTTAACTACTATCACTACATACAGGTTAGGTCGTAATACCTGTATCGACGCAGCGAAAGTAAATATCTTTTTTTTGTAAATACTGTATTACTTATACAGGGAGCTGGACAAGGCCGTTATTGATATTTTATTTTGCGTTATTTAAGCACCTTTGAGAAAATTTGAGTACTCACTTCACTTAACTAATTAAATACGGGTATTTTTGGAATTGGCAATTGGTAGGATTACTATTAGATAAACATTTACCCTTGTGCAGTTGGAACCGTATATTTAATTAACTTAAAGACAATATAAAATCAGCAACCTACGCTCACTCGAAAATCTCACACAATCAATTTTCAATTCGGCCTAATCATAAATATTTATATGAACAACTTGAACCTATGCTTAAGAACTAGCTTAACCTACTTATACTAAGCTAAATTATCTACAAATATACATAAACTGTAAATATCAATTCCATCGCATTACATTAAATTCATTGACTAGAATACCATTTTTTTCTTTAGTTTAAACGTACTCCATTATTTCGGTTTCAAGCCCTTACTCACCCCCCATCAGTAGAAACGTAAAATAATATTCTTAGCTACCCACCAACATAAGCATTTAAAAATTTAAACTATTTAAAATTAAACTAATTAAACCCACCACCTCTTAAAGCTAGGAATATAAAACTAGATGGTCCCGCCAAATTCGGCAGGTCACAACCACCAACTGTCAAATCAGGTAAATGGAACCACGGGGTAACTGGAATCTCTACTGCTATATTGAGTAATTTTTAGCAGGTTTTGCTCGCAATTTTCACATTTAGATTGCTGATCACATCACAGAGCCGGAACAATAACCACTTCCAGCACTGCTGTCAAAACGGAAATTTATTTGACAGCTAAAGGGAGGGGGGCTGTGATTTTACGCCATGTAACTCATGTTAGGTCTTCCTTTACTTATAAGCAATAAATATCATTTATCAAAAAAGGGACTTCAAATTCTATGATTGTTAAGTTAAACCCGTATCATATTATTTAAATTAGAGTAAAATAACGTTTTCCTTTTGAGGTTATTTTGATTGAGGGGATCCAGTTGTCCGAAAATTTAAAAAAAAAAAGGAGTAACTGGGACACCAGGGGAACTGGGACCAGCATGACCCAGTTACACCGAATACTGTACTAAAATGTTTTAATTTTTCTAGCATTACAAAATGGGTAGAAACTATATACGAAAAACTAATACAGGAGCTGATCTGAAGTATGATATAAAAGAGTTGGAATGAGCAGTAAAAGATGTTCAGGAAGGTCGAAAAACAACAAGGAGGCAGCAATGTTCTATAAAATTCCAAGATCAACTTTTTAACACATTATATAAAAGGAACCAGAGGAAAAGGCTACATATCAAGACGGAAAAGGTGGGGGCGGAAAGTTGCAGATAGGTAAAGATAATGAAGAAATACTGGCAAAGAATTTAAAAATTATGGAAAAGTGGGGCTTCGGTTTAAGCCGTCGTGATGTCCTAGATGTTGTACAGACATTTGTTAAAAATAAAGGATTAAACACACGATTCAAAGATGGCAGGCCAGGGGAAGAGTGGTTTTTATCATTTTGTAAAAGAAACCGCTTATCCATAAAAAAAAACCCAGTCAACTAAAGCAGCACGAATGAAGAAGATCAATCCTTTCATAATTTATGAATTGCTTCATAATTTAATCACAGACTTAAAATTAACTGGTAAGCCACACTTGATCTATAATTGTGACGAAACGTCTTTTGCACATGATCCAAGTAAATCTAATGTCGTTGGTGGTAAGGGATGCAGATCAATACGTATGACAGCCAGCTGTGGGAGAGAAAACACGTCGGTCTTGTTATGTGTTTCGGCATCGGGGCAAAGTGTTCCACCTTTATGTATTTTTAAAGGTATGAATGTACTAGTGGTACTAATGGTTTACCAAATGTTTCCTGAAGTCCATCCCGGAAAAGCGACCACTTATACTTATATTTGATGGTCATGCAACCCACATTAATGCCGAGTTAATTAGAGAAGCAATAGAAAATGATGTTCATCTTGTAAAATTGCCAGGCCACACTACACATTATCTTTAACCACTAAATGTGGCAGTTAATAAATCACTTAAAACTAAATGGGACCAGGAGTTAGTGGTATAGCAAAGAAAAAATCCACATAAAAGAATTCCAAAACCACTGTTTGTGGACATTTTGAATAAAATTTTTGAAATGCCAGAGAGTGTTATGACAACGAATGGTTTCAGAAAATGTGGAATATACGATGAAACCAATATAGGTTTACATAATAGTCCTGTAAATTTCAAGGCAATCGACAAGAAGCTTTTCAAATCTGATGATTTAAAACGGTATGAAGAGTATGAACGTAGCAAACGCCAGGAACAAGAAGTTAATAATTTACCATCAACATCAGCTTCTCTTAATGATGTATTAGAAAATGTGGAGACTCCTAATCCAATGGATACAATCAATCATGCTACCCAAGATGTTGCCATGACAACTAAATTTTTCAAATGTTGAAAAACCCACATCTTCATTAAGTAATTGCAACTTGGAAACGTTTTCAAACATACTTTTAACTTACGTTAGTCATGAAGATAGAAAACACTCCCAAACATCGTAGGATCTGTCCATTTGCAGAAGTCATTACAAGACCTGAATTTTTGGATATATTGAAGGAAAAAAAACTTGCTAAAAAAGGAAATACAAAAAATAAACCCAATAAATTTAAAATAAAAAAGCATGTAATAAATCGTGATGATTCCTCCAGTGACACTGACCTTTCCCTGCCTGTGATTCATCAGAAGATGAAGAGGAGCAAATATTTGGTGTTATAGAAGATGACTACATTGTTGTTCTTTACAATAATGATTATTTCCCTTGCAAAGTGATAGAACGAAAAGAAAACATGTTGAAATTATCATTTATGGAAAAATGCGGTAAATATGGAAATTCTTGAAAATGGCTCCCGGAATAAGGATGAGCTGTGGTATGAACAGAGGTTTTAAAAGTAATACCTGAACCTACACCAATCAACAAAAGAGGCATATTTAATATACCGGATATGGAAAAATTCGTATCGCTTTAGTTTTATCTGATGAAGTATCTTATTTAAGTTCTGAATGTTAAGAAATATTCTCTTTTATTTTAAGAAACCCATTTATTTCATCTATCTATGTATATTATTATTATTATGTTTGAAATGTATTTTGGATAATATAGTTTTTGCACATAAACAACTAGTATTATTGCAAACCCTATAACTTTTGAGAGGATTGATATATAACGATCAAATTTTTTGACAAAGTTCTATACACTATAAACATGTTCCAGTTACCCGGAAACATTTTAAAAAGGTGTCAATGGGACGTTTGAGCGGGGTGTTCCAGTTACCCCAAAAATCTGGTAACTGAAGCCACTTGACAAGAATTTTAAACATTCAAAATGTTACTTAAAATGTTAATGTACTGAAATTTTTATTGCCAGCAGCTAAAGTAATGTGCAGTAAACATTTGGAGAAAATCAGAATGAAAATGTGGTTTGTATTCAATAATCAAAACTGAAAGTTGTAAATCCATGTCCCAAATACCCAACTCAACCTTAGCTTACGATCCTGTTGGTAAATATCTCAACAGGACCTAAAAATTACACTTCTAGTTTCTTTCAACGCAATAAAATATTCAATTGGAATACTTGACCGGTTTAGTACAGATAACAAGTCATACAATGTGTGAAAATAACTGATATTTTAGAAGTATTACACATTTGCTTGTAAGTTTCTAGTTTGCTGTTTTGTGGTAATTAATATTTAAAGTGGGTATGGCAAGATGATATCAAGCCCGACTTCGATTTATAATAACACTCACATTGTGAACAGTATGCAAAGTGTAGGTATATGGGAAAATGAAAATCTTTTTCGATTTTGTAGAATATTCACATTCGTTAGAGTTGTAATTAATACTTGAAGTGTGCTGTAATTAAAGTTTTTTTGAAAATATCCCATCACCTTTGATGAATAATCACATTTGTGTACTCGAAGTATGTTTTAATTTGTGTTGATTTAAAACTCTCTTCCAATTTGATGAATAATCACACTCATCACATTTGTAATTAGTAGGTTTAATGTGTTTTTTTAATACATGGTGTTTTAAGTTGCTCTTCAATTTTGATGAATAATCACACTGGTAATTAGTAATTGAAGTGTGTTTTAATTGATGTTTTTTTAAGTATCCCTTTACTTTTGATGAATAATCGCATTGATCACATTTGTAAAAGGTACTTGAAGTGTGTTTTAAGTGATGGTCCTTTAAATTTCTCTTGCACTTTGATGAATAATCACATTGATCACATTTTAATTAGTACTTATATGTTTTAATTGATGTTCTTTTAGATTTCTCTTCCATTTTGATGAATAATCACATTGATCACATTTGTAATTAGTAGTTAAAGTGTGTTTTAATTGATGTCGTTTTAAATAATTCTTCACTTTCGAGGAATAATCACATTGATCACATTTGTAATTGGTACTTGAAGTGTGTTTTAAGTGATGGTCCTTTAAATTTCTCTTCCGCTTTGATGAATAATCACATTGATCACATTTGTAATTAGTACTTATATGTTTTAATTGATGTTCTTTTAGATTTCTCTTCCATTTTGATGAATAATCACATTGATCACATTTGTAATTAGTAGTTAAAGTGTGTTTTAATTGATGTCGTTTTAAATAATACTTCACTTGCGAGGAATAATCACATTGATCACATTTGTAATTGGTACTTGAAGTGTGTTTTAAGTGATGGTCATTTAAATTTCTCTTCCACTTTGATGAATAATCACATTGATCACATTTGTAATTAGTACTTATATGTTTTAATTGATGTTCTTTTAGATTTCTCTTCCATTTTGATGAATAATCACATTGATCACATTTGTAATTAGTAGTTAAAGTGTGTTTTAATTGATGTCGTTTTAAATAATACTTCACTTTCGAGGAATAATCACATTGATCACATTTGTAATTAGTACTTGAAGCGTGTATTAATTTATGCAGTTTTAAATTGTACTTCACCTTTGATGAATATTCACATTGATCACATTGGTAATTAGTAATTGAAGTGTGTTTTAATTGATGTCGTTTTAAATTGTTCCTCAACTTTGATGAATAATCACATAGATCACATTTGTAATCGGTACTTGAAAAGTGTATTAATATATGCTGTTTTAAATTTTTCTTCCATTTTGATGAATAATCACATTCATCACATTTGTAAGTAGTAGTTGATGTATGCTTTAATTGATGTTGTTTTAAATATTCCTTCAATTTTGATGTATAAGTACATTGATCACATTTGTAATTAGTAATTGAAGTGTGTATTAATTGATGTCGATTTAAATTGCACTTCAATTTTGTTGAATAATCACATACATTGCACCTATATAATAAAGGTGAAGCTTGTTTTACATTAAAATCCACTCCAGTTGTATTAATACTGCTTATTGAATAAGAATCATTGTCTTCTTTAATATTAATAGTATTTGCAAATTCACATTTCATATTGTTATAGCCCAAATTAATTTCTTGTTTTATATCATTATTTATTATGACTTGTTGGATACGGCAGAAATCGATTGTTGCTTCTTCTTTAGGTTCCAATTTAATTATATTTTTTGTGACTACAGCTGACATTTCGAACTATTTACAAGGTTTATTAAAACTTACATATATACTAATTAGATTGAAAAAGTGCATAGAACATGTATGTTAAAATTTTACAAAACTTGAGCAATGGATCTGTACAGCTCACTTGCACACTGATATATAAACGTGCTCAATTTAAAAACTAAAGTTATTTACAAAGAAAACGGTTATGAAAATTTATTGTTTTTGTAATGGCAGTGACTAGAGGCACGGTACAATTGACGAATTATAACATCAATCTGTTTAAAAAAATGGAAATAAATAGGAAAATTAAAATCTACGGTAACGTAGGATCGAAGTTACGTTACTCTACAATCCACCTAGGTTACCCTAGATTTTAATTTCCATTTTTTAGACAAATTGAGGTTATAATTCGCAAAATTTCACGTGCCTCTAGTCACGGCCTTTTGTAATCAGCCGATTATAAACGCTGCAGTGGCGGCTCTTAGTAATTACGCTTAGGGAGTTCATACAATTAATCTTTTCCAGTCCAAATTTGCAGAGGTGGGTAAAATAGATAATAAAATGTATTTAAGATAGAAAATATAAAATACGTTTATTAAATGTATTTAAAATAGAAAATACAAAATGATTTACATATTTTTATTTAAAATACATAATACAAAATAGGTATTTCAAATAAGTTTTTTATACAAAATAGTTTTAAAAAAATTATTAATTTGCTTTTATTAGTAAAAGCTTTTCAAAATGATCGTCCATCATGCACCTTCGTTTCGGACGCATAATCATACCTGCGTATGAAAACAATCTTTCGACTGGTGCTGATGATGGCAGTGTAGTGTTGTTGTATTTAATAAATAATTTCTTTATATCAGGAAAATCCTGTAACATTTGTAAATCAGTATTTTCGCTTTGGAGACCTTGCAGTTCTAGAGTGTTATTTATATCAATAATATCAGAGGTACCGCTACCTGAAGAATTTTCATCAAATAGAAAATACTCATCATTCGATTTGTTGGTATTATTCACAGATTTTGCAAGTTTTAATGCTAATGCAAGAACTTGCAGTTCATTAAATAATAGCTGTTTTCATTTATTTCTATTTTCTTTTGAAACCCATCTTAATTTAAAATAGGGATTTGTAATTGTGGTTAATATTGCGTCATTTACAGATGAAGATAATAAAAAGTATTCTTCAAATCTTTTATATAAACTGGTTATTAAAATATTGATAAGATTTGAAAAATACTTTAGCTGTCGTAATTGATACGATTTTAAAATTTTTTCAATGCGTACAAGTTGGGGAATAAGCTCTCCATAAAAGTATTTTTAGAGCCTTGCATGTTATCGAAGGCTTCTGCAAACGGTCGAACAATTTCAATATATTCTGACAGAAATTGTAACTCTGTCTCTTTAAATTTTGGTATATTCAGTGCTTCACAAATTTAGTGTTTGTTTGATTTGCATTAAATTTTGCAAACAATCAAATGTTGAATTCCAACGAGTTGGACAGAGTGAAGTAGGTGATTTCACAGAAATTTTAAAATATGTTTCGCACGCTTTTGAAGATTTTGAAGTTAAATTCCAAATTGCAGAACATTTTGCAAATATACAGTGGCTAACTCTGTTGTAACTGTTGTTTGGTGTGTTTCCATGCCAATTTTTTATATCAGTTGTTATTATTAAACTTAACGTGTGACTAACACAACGTTGGCGGTGTGGCAAAAATGTGTCCGTCATATTTGATATATTACCATCACAATGACTCTGGTTTATTGATTCTAACATGTCACTAATAGGAACAATCAAAATTTCGTCATCTTGATTATCAGTATTATCACGATTAGTTTCCTTAGTATGCGTTGCATCTGCTTCATATCCTATATAACAAAAGTCAATATTACTATGTTATCAAAAAAAAAAATTTTTTTTATTGCGGTATCAACTAAACATAAATGTAGTTTTTTATTTTTACTTTGTAAATGTTGTGATAGGCAGTTGCACAGTCAATATCAATTAAAAAATATTTCAGTATTTTATATTTACCAACTTCCAAAATATGTTTTAATGAATCATTTCACAGTAACTCTTGGAGGACCAAATTTTCAGATGACGCTGATTCTTCCACTTCGTTCCTGGATTCTTTAAAAGCCTTCACCATGTTCAATTGTCTGTAACTGTTTTTATAATAGTTGTTGTGTTTTTATCAATCAATTCATCATGAATGTCACTAATCATGCTTGCTATTTTGTCGTAAGTGTGAGAGCCCTTAAATCGTCTACATGCCAGTGCAGTACTCCCTCTAGTCAAATCTTCATTTATCTATAATTTTTGTAAATGTATAGGTACCACTACCAAAGCTAAATAAAAATACAAACCCAATGTGCAGTAATGCCCATATAGCTCCTTTTTGAAGTAGACCAAACATCAGCTGTAGTACAAATATACTTTACAGATTTTAATTCATTTTTTATGGTGATAATCATTTGAGAATAGTCATTGTCGATTTTATTCGAAAGAGTCTTTTTTGTAATAACCCGAACTGGATTTTTTAACTTGTTTATACCTGAACAAAAGTGGTTGTATTCACTAACAGGCATTACAAATTTTCATTACGTACCAACAATTAATTTTTTAAACACTTCATGTTCAACTATTGCTAATAGACTCATGGTTTGAACCACAAAGTTTGTTTGTTTCTTCTTGTTCTCCGTGATGAAAAACACCAACCAAAGAAGTTTGTTTACTTCTTTTTTCAGAATGTGCTTTTTGTTTGGATGTATATATGTATTTTTTCGATAATTTTCATAGTCTTCTATAGAATGATTTCTTACCAAAAACTGTTGATGGTAAGTATAAAAGATAATATTTTATAAAGAACTTTATTATTTTACTAACCTTTAAGTGATTTCTAAAATTTGTTGTAGTATTCAGGCGTCCTTTTATAATTTTCCTACACGTATTGCACTCCGCGCTAATATTACTTCCATCTCGAGTTTTTATTTTAAAAAACCTACCATTTAAAATCAACGGTATATTTTGATTTTCGATTTCACTGTTTATATTGTCCTGATTTGTGGATTGCGACATTTTTAAGAATAAAAGTAAACCACAAAACACGCCTTGTATGTTTTGTGATGTAAACTTAAGAAAATAATGTATTTTAATTTTAAAACCTCAGAAATTCATAGTGCGCAGATGACAAGAAAGATAGATTCATATTCATTATAGTGTTAAAGAATAAAGATAGAATACAACTAATGATCAATTTTTTAGTCTGCCGCTCGTGATGCAAATGTTTCCATTACCAGCTTGTGTACCTACATATTTTTTTGACCTTGTATTGTCATAAAAAAGTTATTTTAAATAGTAAATAGATCAAATTTAAAATATAAAATAGGAAATGGTTTTTCATCGACTATTTAAAATAGAAAATGCCATTTTCATTTTAAATAGGGATTTAAAATAGATCTATTCAAAATAGTTACCCACCTCTGCAGTGAAATTTGAAACATTTCTTAAAAAAAATTGTTATAATTTGGACATATGTACATTAAGAAAAAAATTGGAGGGCTCCATATGGTATCAATGGGCAGAACCGTAATAAAATTACTCAATTCCGAAAAGTATATATTATTAAAAAGAATATACTTAGAAATACATTACAAAAAAAACCTACTTGTTGTGAAACAATTTTTTTCTTTTGTTAGACAGTGTTACTTTACATTTCATACTTACAGTCCATTCTTGAATACGCCCTGATACAATTACCACATCTTTTTTTAGGCTCTATGTGCATTGGTCAGTTATCCGTGTTATCGTACCTGATGTCTTCTTTAGGCTTTTCAAAGTACGACATGAGCTAACGTCACAAACTCCGCCCAAGCAGCTGATGCGGGTCAGCCTTTGTTAGTGTTTACATGGAGTATTGAGGAAAATTGATGTTTATTTAATAAAAATATCGTTTTTGAAAGTGTGCTATGTTGAATAGAGTTAGGCCTGTGTGAATTAAACAATTGTGTGGTGAAGTTTCGTTTTTGTATGCGGTTTAGACCACAATTAATTATAAATACTGTACGTCATTTCTTGCCAAGAAACAGCTAAAGCTTTATTAAATAATCAATTTTAAACAAAAAAGTACAAATCTATGAATTATCACACAAGCGCTGTATACATCTACTGATCATTCATGAATTTCTTTTAGTAATCTGTACATAGACAAAAACTATAAGTACATTATACATGTATAATGTAACACTAACGATCTCATCTTTATTAGAAATTTAATAATGGTAATTGAGGTTAACTTGCAACCAAATGTTTTAAAAAACGTTACTTGGGCCTGTAAGCTTATGTGATTCATCAGAAGATGAAGAAGAGCAAATATTTGGTATTATAGAAGATGACTACGTTGTTGTTCTTTACAATAATGATTATTTACCTTGCAAAGTAATAGAACGAAAAGAAAACATGTTGAAATTATCATTTATGGAAAAATGCTGTAAATTTGGAAATTCTTGAAAATGGCCCCCGGAATAAGGATTAGCTGTGGTATGAAGAAACAGAGGTTTTAAAAGTAATACCTCAATCTACACCAATCAACAAAAGAGGCATCTTTAATATACCGGATATGGAAAATTCGTATCGCGTTAGTATTATCAGATGAAGTATCTTATTTAAGTTCTGAAGGTTAAGAAATATTCTCTTTTATTTTATTTATCTATGTATTTTATTATATTTGAAATGTATTTTGGATAATATAGTTTTTGCGCATAAACAACTAGTATTATTGCAAACCCTATAACTTTTGAGAGGATTAATATGTAACGATCAAATTTTTTGACAAATTTCTATACACTATAAACATGTCCCAGTTCCCCGGAAACATTTTAGAAAGGTTTCAATGGGAAGTTAGAGCGGGGTGTTCCACTTACCCAAAAATCTGGGTAACTGGAGCCACTTGACATAAGAAATTTAAAAATTCAAAATGCTACTTAAAATGTTAATGTACTGAAATTTTTATTGCCAGCAGCTAAAGTAATGTGCAGTAAACATTTGGAGAAAATCAAAACGAAAATGTGGTTTGTATTCAATAATCAAAACTGAAAGTTGTAAATCCATGTCCCAAATACCCAACTCAACCTTAGCTTACGATCCTGTTGGTAAATATCTCAACAGGACCTAAAAATTACACTTCTAGTTTCTTTCAACGCAATAAAATATTCAATTGGAATACTTGACCGGTTTAGTACAGATAACAAGTCATACAATGTGTGAAAATAACTGATATTTTAGAAGTATTACACATTTGCTTGTAAGTTTCTAGTTTGCTGTTTTGTGGTAATTAATATTTAAAGTGGGTATGGCAAGATGATTATCACGCCTGACTTCGATTTATAATAACACTCACATTGTGAACAGTATGCAAAGTGTAGGTATATGGGAAAATGAAAATCTTTTTCGATTTTGTAGAATATTCACATTCGTTACAGTTGTAATTAATACTTGAAGTGTGCTGTAATTAAAGTTTTTTTGAAAATATCCCATCACCTTTGATGAAGAATCACATTTGTGTACTCGAAGTATGTTTTAATTTGTGTTGATTTAAAACTCTCTTCCAATTTGATGAATAATCGCACTCATCACATTTGTAATTAGTAGGTTTAATGTGTTTTAATACATGGTGTTTTAAGTTGCTCTTCAATTTTGATGAATAATCACATTGATCACACTGGTAATTAGTAATTGAAGTGTGTTTTAATTGATGTTTTTTTAAGTATCCCTTTACTTTTGATGAATAATCGCATTGATCACATTTGTAAAAGGTACTTGAAGTGTGTTTTAAGTGATGTTCCTTTAAATTTCTCTTCCACTTTGATGAGTAATCACATTGATCACATTTATAATTAATAGTTGAAATGTGTTTTAATACATGTTTTTTTAAGTATCCCTTTACTTTTGATGAATAATCACATTGATCACATTTGTAATTGGTACTTGAAGTGTGTTTTAAGTGATGGTCCTTTAAATTTCTCTTCCACTTTGATGAATAATCACATTGATCACATTTGTAATTAGTACTTGTAGTATGTTTTAATTGATGTTCTTTTAGATTTCTCTTCCATTTTGATGAATATTCACATTGATCACATTTGTAATTAGTAGTTAAAGTGTGTTTAATTGATGTCGTTTTAAATAATTGTTCTTCTTTAAAAATTTTTTGATGGAATAATCACATAGATCACATTTGTAATCGGTACTTGAAGTGTATTAATATATGCTGTTTTAAATTTTCTTCATTTTGATGAATAATCACATTCATCACATTTTAATTAGTAGTTGATGTATGCTTTAATTGATGTTGTTTTAAATATTCCTTCAATTTTGATGTATAAGTACATTGATCACATTTGTAATTAGTAGTTGAAGTGTATTAATTGATGTCGATTTAAATTGTCTTTAATTTTGTTGAATAATCACATCATTGCACTTATATAATAGGTGAAGCTTGTTTCTTTAATTACTTGTTGTTTAATATTCTTATTTTGATTATAAGAATCATTGTCTTCTTTAATATTAATAGTATTTGAAGTTCACATTTCATATCGATTATACCCAATTAAGTTCTTGTTTTATATCATTATTTATATATTGTTGGACACAGAATCGATTTTCCTTCTTCTAGGTTCCACTTTAATTATATTTTAGTAACTTCAGTTGACATTTCAACTATTTACAAGGTTTATTAAAACATTATATCTAATTAGATTGAAAAGTGCATACACATGTGTTAAAATTTTACAAAACTTGAGCAGTGGATCTGTGTTATATCATTTTTATAATGACTCACTTGCACACTGATATAAACGTGCTCAATTTTAAAACTAAAGTTATTTACAAGAAAGGTTATGATAATTTATTGTGTTTTAGTAATCAGTGACTAGAGGCAAATTGATCGAATTATAACCTCAATCTGTAAAAAATGAAATAAATAGGAAAATTAGAAATACGGATAACACTAGGATCGAAGCTACGTTACTTACAATCCACCTAGGTTACCGTAGATTTTAATCTTTATTTCATTTTTAGACAAATTGAGGTTATAATTCAAAATTCACGTGCCTCTAGTCATTTAATCAGCCGATTATAAACGCTGCAGTGGCGGCTCTTTAAATGATTAGGGAGTTCATACAATTAACTTTTCCAGTCCAAATTTGAAACATTTCTTAAAAAAATTGTGTATTTAATATGTGACAAGTACATTAAGAAAATTGAAGAGCTCCAATGTATCAATGGGCAGAACGTAATAAAATTATATCGAAAGATTATATTATTAAAATAGATATACTAGTACTCAAAAATACCTACTTGTTGTGAAACAATTTTTTCTTTGTTAGACATAGGTTATTTACATTTCAATTACAGTCCATTCTTGAGTACGCCCTGATACAATTACATCTTTTTAGGCCTATGTGCATTGGCCATTACCGTGTTATCGTACCTGATGTCTTCTTAGGCTTTTCAAGTACGCATGAGCTGACGTCACAAACTCCGCCCAAGCAGCTGATGCGGGTCAGCCTTTGTTAGTCATGGAGTATTGAGGAAAATTGATGTTTATTTAATAAAAATATCGTTTTTGAAAGTGTGGTATGTTGAATAGAGTTAAGCCTGTGTGAATTAAACAATTGTGTAGTGAAGTTTCGTTTTTGTATGCGGCTAAGACCACAATTAATTATAAATACTGTACGTCATTTCTTGCCAAGAAACAGCTAAAGCTTTATTAAATAATCAATTTTAAACAAAAAAGTACAAATCTATGAATTATCACACAAGCACTGTGTACCTACACCTACTGATCATTCATGAATTTCTTTTTTTTTAGTAATCTGTACATAGACAAAAACTATAAGTACATTATACATGTATAATGTAACACTAACGATCTCATCTCTATTAGAAATTTAATAATGGTAATTGAGGTTAACTTACAGCCAAATGTCTTAAAAAACGTTATTCAGGCTGAACTTATTTTTCTCAAGTACATATTGGAAAGTAAATGCCACGTCCTGTTAGTTTGTAATTGTTTTACTATGGAAGTATTGACGCGAAAAATTGAGTTTATTTAATAGAAAAATCTGTAATTGAAATTCTTAATGCTGAATAAGAGATAAGCCTGTGGTTCAAACAAGTTTAGTGAAGTAATCTCTTTATGTAACAATGCGCATAAGACCACATTTAATTCCATAGAAAATTGTACGCATTGTCTTGCACAAGAAGTATCATTAAGTTTGAATTAAAAATAATTTTACCGTACTTAAAATAATTTATTTCACACAAGTCATTGTACGCTACAACTGATCTTCGATAATTTTTACATTTAAATCTGTACATAGACAAAACTATAAGTTAATTAATACATGTATAACTAGTAATATTCTAAGATCCCATCTTTTTGAGAAATTAATATTAACGTCAATTTTGATTGAAAAGCCAAATGTCTTAAATAAACTGTTAGTTCAGAACTTGAACGGTATAATAGAATTATTTCATTACCAATAACAAATTGTGAAAGTAACTCCACGACACTGTATTTGTAATTATTTATCTAAAAAAGTAATGTATTTTTATTGTCACCTTTTCGCATAAACATTTTGAAAAATCTGATGTTTATTACGGTAATCAAACTGAAAGTTGAAATTATTCCAGTTAAGAATTCTGTAACTTCTAGTATTAGATTAAGTGGAAAATCAACCCTGAACTGCAGTACATACATAACAGTCTACTTTAAGTGACAATAATTACTTCATATGTAACACATTTGCTGTAAATATCTTGTTTTGATTTTAACCTTACAGTTTTCAACAATTCCACTTAGAAAATACCTCACAATTGTCACCGACTCACAGAAGCTTATGGATTAAATGCTTTTTGAAATTTTAAGGAATATCATTATTCGTCTATTGAATTACTCTTAATTTTTAATAATTTTTTGCCAAAGTCTCATTTAAATAATACAATTGTCTCCGATCATGTTTTATATTGTTGAAATTTGAAACGTTTCCAATTGTAACAGCTCACATTTGTAATATAGTAATTGTTGTTAATGAGGAATGCTAGAAATATCAATATTGTATTTGCTAAAGAAGACCTGTTTTTAAATCGTTGATTTGATTAACGCAATTTCAATTTGAAAAGCTACGAGTGCTGTTTGGATGTAAATTGTACGTTCCATGATAACTTGACGACAAATAGTATTAAATTGTATTTTAGCCTTTTATATCTTTACTTGATACAATAAATAACAACACTGTTGTACTAATGTGTTAAAGCTCCATTCTCCACACTGTATTGAATTCAATACAATGTCAGCATTTAATTGTCAATGTTTTATTTTCTTGTAGATTTCACCATTTTGCATTAAATCACAGTTGATTTGTAAAATTATTGATTTTAATTATGGTTCATATTCTACTGTATGATGATATTTGTATCCATTAGTAATTGAGTAAACCTCTAAGTCTTATTTGTATCTTTAGTTTCTCTTCCATTCTGGACATAATCTTGATCCATTGCATTGTCTTAAGTTTTGGTTCTTATCCATTATTTACATAACAGTACTACGTATTGGAAATGACTTAAAATACTTCATATGAACACATACAATTATTGTAAAGTACTTGAATTTTGATTTAGGCAAAGATCCTTCATTTATGTATAACAATTTCAATGTCAAACTTAATGTTTATAAGATGTCGTATACCTAAAGTCTTTATTTTATGTCCTTTCCTTTGCAAAGTTTTATGTGTTTAATTATGTGCGTTATTCAATGAATGAACTGCTTATAAAATTGATCATATTTTATGGAATACTTGAACTTTTAGTTCAATTTTTAGAAATTATTCCTCATTGCATGAATAATGCACATTATTTTAAAGTAATTTAGTCTTAATTGATGTCATTCCTTTGAAATTTCATTCTTTATTATTGATGAAATAACACATGTTCTCATCTTGTCAATAGCTGAAGTTTGAATAATAAGTATTTGTTAATTCTTCAATAAATGAAGAATATTTCAGATCACAGTTTGTATTTCTGAAGAACCAAATGTTTGCATTAAATTACATATTGATGTTTACATCTCATAATTTGAATTAAATGGCACACTCGTGTACTGATGTCGTATTATGTTAGTATCACATGATAACTCGAGCGAAACACAGTAAGGTACTTAAAATGTTGTATTTTAGTTGCTTTTTTACGAATGTCTGATTAATTTTGTAAAATAACACTTTCCAATTGTATACTATTCTGTAATTTAATGACTGTACTAATATTTGTTCCAATTAAATGCATGTTAAATTTCAATGTTGTATTTTTGAAAAATTTATAATGTTATGCATTAAATACAAGTTGCATTTGTGACTACCATATTGCCCAATATAGGCTCACTACGTCTGTATGTGAAGATCAGTATGTTATGTATCTGATTATTGAAAATCACTCTAATATTAAAATTTCGTTATTTTAGTATTTGCTTCAATTATTTCTTAGACTGATTAGATTTTGTAAAAATCCAGCGCCAAGGGATTATATGGAAATGCAGTTTTCGGTTTTATCAATATATTACAAAATAGTCTGCAGTATTTGGTTTGAGAATAAGAATACTTCATATAGATAACACATCAATTTAAATTGTATTACAAATGAAAATTTGAAAGATTTAATTTGAAAGGAATCTAAGGTAAATTTAAAGTTTAGTCAACAAATTTTTAATATGGAATAACGATTAATTTTATAAGAAAATGTGTAGTCATACTGCTTAAGATACAAGGTTATGATTTTACGATGTCTATTTCTTTAGCAAAGTTTTTAATATAGAAAATCAGAAGCGTAAATTAGTCAGATGGGTTGAAATCGCGTTCAAAAGTATTTTCGATAATTTAATGGAACTGAGCTAAATAGAATTAATCGTTTATTAAAGTTTGCATTAGACGAATCAATTAATCCAAAATCTTCATTTGACATAAGGTTTAAATGCCCATCTATTTAAAAAAGTTTAAATTTTATCTTCAGCCTTGAATGGTATTAACTCATTTCATAAAACGGAATATTGATACATTCTTGAAAATTGTGGTGAATAAACTCGTGTCGTATCTAATCAAAGAATTTTTTCTAATAAGGATGCCTTGTATACATTTCCAAATAAAAAAGGAAGATCAAGGTTATGCATTAGAAATCAGAGTCTTGTGAATTTCATAGGTAGGAAAAGGCTATGATTTTATGGCATACCTACACAACTGTTGCAATACAACCCTCTAAAATCGTTTCAACACCCTCTATAAGAAAATAAAATTAAATGCTGGTCATACACCGATAACGATCCTACTCTATGTGTCATCACAAAAACTGCTATTAATGTTTTCAGTCAAAACGATAGCCAGACGTTGTTGAATTTGTGTCTGGTTTTAATATTTTACGAAATTTGATGCTAAAGTGAAGACTCAAATACACTTCTACACGATTATTTTATATTTTTTGTTTGTATATGATGTAACGGTCAATAATTTGTTGCAAACCCCTTTATTTTGTTTAAATTAAACAATGTAGTTTTATTTGATTTAAAAATTCTTGTTAGATGCAGTGGAAGAATGAGGGCAGAATACAGGGTTACCATTGCACTCCCAGAATAGGTTACCATTGCCAACAACAGTAATAGGAAGACATTCAATAATTTTATGTTCTGTTAGGTTGGGATTACAATACTAATAATATAATAAATAATAGTTATTGTTTTTTTCAACTAAGGTATAAATTGTCTATGACAAATTTCTATCAGATGTTCATATGTAAGAAAAACCGAGCAGCCAAACTGGATATCAATACATGGAAATGCTGTTCTGCTGTTGTTACAAGAGAGGGTTAAATAGCATTCTAAATATTTGGTTCCTCGTTCTATGCTAAAGATATATTCAAAGAAATAACGATGAAAAGAATCTTTTAAATTGAAATAACTAAGGAAAATTTTAATAGTTTTACTAGTTTAATCAAGGATTAACTGGTTTAAATACTACAAAATATGGGTTAAGATTATTTGATTAACTTTAGACTCAACGTTCGAGACGGCTTTCATTACTTGCCGATGGAAAATAAGTTTGTATAAGTTCAACTGTCTCAATCTTGTTGGAGATTAGATGTTGAAACATGTTCTATCTAGACACCCAAATTAAAGCTTACGAAAACCTAAAGTCTACATCCATGCTGACCATGGGTTTAATCGCTTGTTATCAAACCCTATTTTAAACTTCTAACTGAAAGCTTAATAAATACAGTTAACAGGTGATGTATTACAATTGTCGTGAGATGGAATCCAAGTAAATCCAAATGTACATTCAAAAATTCTTTTGTCATCTAAAATTGGAATAAGTCAGGTCGTTCTTGACTTCTGCAGAGCATTAAGTGAAGACATAACTAGATAGACAAGTGTTGTTTCTCTGCGGCTAGGGCCAATTTCATCCGCCTATGTTAATATTTCCTAGAAAAGTTAGCACTATTGTAAGATATTTGAAAATTGGAATGTTTCTTTTTAAACAACCAAATTATTTTTAATTGGTTTAAATTTATCTTTAAATAAACAGGATAATTTTTTTTTAAAAAAAATCTTGTTGTTAATTGGGTTGAAAAGGTTATGTATAATCCTAACCTCCCACTTATAAATTCAATGTTTAAAAAATTAATAATTAAAAACACGGGAAATTTTTTTGAGTTTTTATTAAAATTTCAACAATTTTGGATTTCCTAAAACAATAAAACTCTATTTGGTTTTAAAAGGAATATCCCGTTTGAATTTTTTGGTTAAATTACCAATAAGTAAATAAAACAAAACGTGAATATTGGTAATTTATTTATTAAATTGTTAAGAATAATTTAAAATGGTCAATTTATTGGCCCCTTATAATGTTAATGTGCCAAAAGTGTTTTTAATTGGTTCCCAAATTTATTTAAAATTGCTAAAAACAAAAATTTTAAAAAGGAAAATTTTCTCCTCAAACCAAAAGGAATTGGTTACATTACAAAAAGATTATAAAAAAACAAATTAAAAAAACGAATACCAAAAAAGTAAATACAACAAAAAAATAAAAAATAAGGAAAAGGATAAAGTTGCAAAAAAAAAATTGACTAGAAGAAATTTTACAGAAGTAAAAAATTATAAAAATTCTTTTGAAAATTTTCTTAAAGGGGTTGAAATCCATTTTAAATTAAATATTCGGTAAAGTAAATTTTGCCTTGCTGCGATTAGGATAAGGTTTTAACAAATATTTTATTTTTTATTTTTAATTAAAGTTTTTAAGCCTTTGGTTTTTATAATAGAATTAGGGTAATTTTTTATTAAATTTGTAAAGTTGCCTTTTTGAAAGGTTTTATTTTTTTGAATGGTAAATGCTAAACTTTTTTTATATTTTAAACTTCTCCAATTTGATAATTAAACATTGAAGAATGTTTTGTGTTTAATTGGGACCCAAAATTTAAATGGCTCTGGCACGAAAGTTATTCTAAACGTTAGGTATGCCATTCTGCCCAGTGTTCCCCTAATCCAAAAGATTTGTTATCGTGATAAAATTTACCCACTGCATTTTTCTCTTTCTTTTCTTGGTTATTAAATATGATGTACAGGTATGTTTATATGAAAACTTAGTTCTTCGCTCGCAAAGTCAATAGGTAACCAGAATGTCAATATGTATCCATCTAATTTAACCTATCCAGGAAATCCATTGCACTTTTTCATAAATAATCTAACATGAAGATTTGCTCGCTTAATAAGATTTGCTGCGTCGTTTCTTGACTGTTGCGTACACATTAAAGTAAACAACCAGAACTGTATCCATTTAAGCAGTAGCTAAATGGAATTGACCACAAGATTGTTGTTTTCATATCTACAGACAAGATCTGACGGAGACCAAGTATTCTGTATCTCCCTCTCCCTTTCCATCACCCTATAATTGGAGTTTAGTAAACAGCTTACAACGCTGTCTAGTGGTATAATTTAAAAAGCTAACTAAACTAGTAGCACTATCTTCTGCTGTAAGTAGATGTGTAATAACCTTTTTTTGTCGTTGTATTAAAAAATACGTTAATCTAAGATCATTAATATATTTGGCGTAAAATTAGAGGAGTTTTTAATTATTTACATGTAAAATTGAGAAAGGCAACTTAAATTGCATTTCCTAGAACATATATTTTGGGTGTAATATTACATAAATAGTTATAGTTACCTTTCTTTTAAAAATTGAACTCCGATCATTGTATTTCGCGCAATGCGTGACAACTTCTTGAGGGGGGGCACTTACAGAAGCAATTCTGAAAGCCTCTATTTTTTTCTTCACTTGCTGCTGAATGTTAAAGCAGAAGACATTGTTATAATGGTTTTTACTTAATTTTTATTTTTGGTGCCATCAGAATTTTGGTGGTAAGTTATTTTTTAATTCATTATATTTAAAGCTTAAGCATTTGCTCTTTCCAGGCACTCACGTACACTCATTATAGTACTTATATTATTCCCTTATACTCACTTAAGGCACTTATTTACTTACTTACTTACTCATACTTATATTTTACTTACTTTGATATGGTACTTTTATAAGTCACTATATTTTTAATCTCAAATGGCTCTTAAGTTACTTATTTACGCAAGTTTCTCTTCATTCAAATAATATCATCTTAAAATGCAATTTTAATAAAATAAAACATCAAGAATACAATAAGTTTAGTGGATTGAAAATTTCTTCAAATACATAGTTGATCGCGTTGTTACAAGAATACGCAAGGAAGATGTAGAAACGCTTTCATACTGGTTGACCGTTCCGCATCCATAATTAAACACTGGAAGCTGTCTATAAGAAAATCATTATACTGAGGTATTTATGTGGTGATTTTTTATTTTTTAAGCTTAGCTTTAAAACCTTTTCTTTCCTCTCCTTAACCATCCATATATTGGGTAAATAAACTTAATTGCACATTGTTAATTTTTGATATTTATAGAAAGTTTTTATTGTTCATTATTTAGGTTTTGTTATTCCTATGACAAAGATAACATGGCGCTCGAGAATTCATTTAATTATACATTTTTTTATATTTTTTTACATTGTTTTTTTATTAATTAGAGAAAGGAAAATAATTAAGCAGGTGAGAAACAAGCCGCATTTCATGTGTGTTAACAAGTCAATATAGTAGAACCCACCCTATATTTAATCTACCGATTGTGGACGAGACGGCATATAAATAGTGGTGAAAGGTTAGTATTTCAATTTGTTAAATAATTTGTATTTAGGGAAAACTTTGCCCAAGTTCAGATTAAATCATCATAGTTAGGTATATTACATTTGGCGTTTAATCAATGTACAAATTACATCACCGTATGAGTTTTTATTAAGCTTGAACTTTATTAGAACATTTAAATTTTCTAAAACCTACATCACTACGATATTTTTTACTATAGATGTTAATCCGCAGTTTTCCTAGTCATCGTGATGTATAACTTAGTAACAAACTTAGTAGTAGATTAGAATTTATTTTTAAGAATTGCAGAAACTGGTCCATCAATAGATTTTTAGCATTTGCTATTAAAAAACAGACGTTGCATACATTTTACGAACAAATTCAAACGATCTGGTAATATAAATGCAAACATCAAAAGTACGGGGCATTCATAATTTTAAGTTGATTATTTCCTGCTATTGTTAACAAAAACACAAAACAAAACACAAACGCTAACAAAAAAACAAAACTCAAAGTAGAAAGCTCAATATCTTAAAAAAGAAAACACCCAAAACAAACAACTTACACAAAACACAAACCCACAAACGCTAACCAAAAACCGAAAATGCCAAACACACAATGTAAAACATAAGGGGCGCGTTGGAGGAAACATATCGTCGTACTTTATTTTGTGAGTGTTTCACTAGTTGGTTTGGCTTTTAACTTTGCCTAAAGGGCATTTGTGATTTTTTCCCAAGATGGTACTGTCATTTTTTTTATGTTTTCATTGACAATAGGCAAAAGCGATAAGCTGAAATTAAATAATAATTATGTAAAAGGCGTTTTCCCATTTTCATTAATTAAAAAAATTCGATGTGTAATTAATTGTTATACCATGTGAGAAGGTATATTTACCTTGATGACAATAAGTATTTCATCAACATTTCAAATTCCTTAAAAGTATTACGTAATCCTGAATTACAGGTGAAAAATGTTTATTAATTTAGTGTAATTGAAGAAGACGCTAAGGGATGTATCTTTACTTTACCGACAATAATACTACAATTACTCAAATTAATTGCTTGCCTTACATCGGCTTTCCTGATAATAATTAAAAGATTAGAATTTATTTACAAGTCTGATATTTAATTACTCGCAAACCTCAAATCTGATCAAGAGAATTGGCCGTCTAGTGACAGTTACGCTGTGTTATTTAAATTAGATAGCCTTAATCAGGTTAAATGTTGCATCATGTGGGACAGGTAAACAATGAAACTACTCAAATTGGAATTAACGTTTTGCGCAAATGATGAGGCAACCCGTTAATTTACTATGTTGGGAAAAAAACACCAAAAAACCCCAATTTATTCATAAATAAGTAATTGTACAAGTACATTAATAAGTCAAACAATAAAAAGACCATGAACGGGTTCAATAGATAGCAAAACACCATTGGATCAGGTCAAAGTGCGTACAAAATTATAACATTAAGGAACAAAAAAAAATAAACAGCAGTTTGACTACACATAAACACAACACAAATAAGCAAACAGTGTAAGCACACCCACAATTGTGTGATAAATAAGTCAGAATAAAAATCGTAATACCAAACATGTGGCCCTTTAAAACCAAACATGCAGGTCCTTAAGTAAACAAGCAATTAAAATAATAAGGCAGAATACGTTACATGTAAAATATAACAACAGTAAAATTGCAAAGGTAACTGCACGAAAAAAAAAATAGGCAAGGAATTTGCACATACAGAATTGTATAGTGACTAATAAAGCACAAAATACATACGTGCAATTACAATAAATTACGCACAAAGAGAAATTAGTTATCAGGCAAACATTTCTAATTAAAGATACTGAATCAAAGACACTAAAAATAAACTCAATAAAACAAATCCTTACAGGGGTAAGTACAGATAAATCATAACAACGTGATTGACATACAAGCTTGAGTGACTACGTTAGAAAATGCAGCGCCCCTTTCTCAGTTTACACATTCATCTATACAAAACAATAAAAACAGTAAAAATTGAATTCGAGGAGTTTTTACGGTCATCTATACCCGTGTGTGCAAACCATCGGTATTGCCTATTTATAATCATAACCGAGATTTATCTTTTACATGTTTGTCCACGCCAACTCTCTCTATACAAATATAATCAACAGACAATGCCAAGCCATTCCAAGAATGAGAAGGGTTAGGTTACTGTCTAAAGAGGAGGACCCCTTTTCTTTTAGCAGAATTCAACTTAATGAGCCGGCGTGCGTAATTAGATACTTCTTGCAAGGCAATGATTGATTTTTAATAGGTTATTAGGGTTGTCGAATTGTTTGCTGTGAGCTTTAATTATAATAAAATACCTGCTTACAGTTGAATATATTCCCTTTAGTTAAACAAATCGACCCGGCTGAATCAAAACACTAATCGCAACTGTCTCCCACCTCCGACTTCAACTACCTATGTTTACTCCCGAAATCAAGCCCGTTTTTCAAAAGTAATAAAAAAAACAAGAAATTATTACGTGGGAAGGTTTTTCATATTCATTATTGAATTAAATCTTAATTTTTAAAATATGCACTCGTCCGTACAAAAACCTATATCTAATATCAAATTTCAAAGTAACAAAAAAGCGACGTCTTTGATCGCGGTGTGTACCGATACAATTTATTGTTACATTTGTGAAGTTTTTACCACCAGAACGTGCATACAACCGCTTTCAATGATTTGTTACGGTCCCCGATAAATGCGGTTTTAAGCGTACACCTGCATCTACCCTAACATGCATTATTCGACCCTTAGCCAACTATTAGTTACATACATTCCCACATTTCTTACATAAAATAAAATATCACGGAAAACATTAGCGAATCACATGTTATTATCAAGATATTAAAAACCCATTAATTATCTTTTCTTTTGCGGTAACAATTGCGATTTGACACAATGTTTATTACAATAATAAAATTTTCTCGGTCCGCTACCTACAGCATTAAACAAGTTTTCCAAATACCGCAGGTAATAATAAAACTAAAACTTATGGACAATTTCGAATATTACCAAAAGCACATTTGTTATGCAAACAAGTTTCCATTAGTTAAAGTGATATGGAATGTGACGATAGGAAAAGGTTATCAAAAACTCCGGCTTTTTAAATTGTACTACTAGATGTGTTGCAAACTATGTGGTAACTTCATTATACCACGAGCGAGAGAGAGAGAGAGAGAAAGAGAGAGAGAGAGAGAGAGAGAGAGAGAGAGAGTGAGAGAGCTAACTGGTCTTTGGCCACTTAAGGGGGTATAAGTGAGAGATGGACGATGTAGCATCAAATCTGGGCTAGGGTAGAACCCATGCTATTAGAAAAGGGAGCCCGGGTAAAAATCAAATGTCGAAAAAGGAAGTCTGGACACAGCCTCAGCTACGTAAACGGTGTAGTAGTGCCCGTAATGTAATTCCGAATTTCAAAACTAGTTTCTTCACATGATCTAGTCTCCTGAACATGAATGTGAAATCCGTAATAGATCCGAACTAAGGATAAGATTTCCACACCTTACCTCCCACTACCCGACTTTTAGATCACGTGGCCTCATCAACATTAATCCCATCTTAGATTAATGATACATTCTGTTAATTATAGGTAATTTCGAAAAACCCGAATTCTGGCGCTAATGGAAACCTTACTTTAAAATTAATCACATCCTCCCCTCCATGAACCCAAATGAAACCACTTCCTTTTAATACGAATTCGTTTGGTTTAGAAAGCCCAAACTTTGCTTTACAAACGCAGCCCATCTGTTGCACGACGGATAAAATAAAATTTATAGAAAGATTAGTCCATTTTGTAGCGGTAGTTCTACGTTAATACCGTACAGACCTTTTCTATGGTCTAAATTTGAGCGTGTACATAGATGAAGAAATGTATATATAGCATCTACCTCATAAACAACTCCGTTTGTGAAAATAATTAATTTTCGTACGTGAGTATATATATATATATATATATATATATATATATATATATATAATTAACTGTATTTATATTAAAATTAGCTTTTAAAGTAGATGCCTACAGTAAATTAACTCGAGTGAGACTTGAACCCACAACCTTCATTCGCCAGTAACTAGTCTTTTCAGTAATGGATCAATTTCTTTAGGTTTCAAATGCGAACCTCAGATCCTAATGCGTTGGGCCAAATGAATTTCCTTAAGCTGGCGAGGGATCCAGAAATCGGGTTTCTTGAGATGGCCAAGCTTTTTTACTTTTTTTTTCATTGCATGCATGCGATACATTGAGCTTCTCTGCAATGTCATCACGTGTTGTGCTATGATGATCTGAATCGATAATGGCCTTGATATTAGTCTCATCGACTTCAACTGGACGGCCAGATCGTTGAGCATTTTTCAATGAAAAATCACCAGAACGAAATCTGGCAAACCAATTTTGACACTGCCTTTCTTTCAAGGCTTCATTCCCGTATACACATAACTTCTTGTGTGCTTGCGACGCATTCTTGCCTTTTCGGAAATAATACAACAAAATATGTCTGAAGTGAACGTCTTGTTCTTCCATTTTTAAATAAAAACTAAACTAAAGAACTAATCGATATAATTTTTTTACTAAATGAAAGGTAGAAGTCCAAACAATAAGGAAAAAATACAGGTTGGTACTTTCAACACGTTACCGAACCAAAAGAAAGTGTAAAATCCATCTGTCAACAAAATCCACAATCACATAGTTGCCAACCTTATAGTTTGTAACATAGAATTTATGCATTGGTCATAATATAACAAAATACATTTTGATGATTTTATAAATGGTTTTAATGATGAACATTGTAACCCCCCCCCCCCCCACCATGACAAAATACTGCGTAAGCCACTGTACACGGCAACTTGGTTCGTATATATATATATATATATATATATATATATATATATATATATATATATATTAGTGCGTCAAGTACGATATATTCGTTATTACAGAAGATATCAGATTATTATTGCACCAATTGAATATAGAGCGAGCAAAAACTGAAACACCTGATTTTGTCAATTTTTTCAAATGAATCACCCTGTATTTTATTTTAAAAAGTGAAAATACACTTTATGTTCTTTAATTTTTATTTTTATTAGCTAAAATCGTGAATTTCTGAGATATTTTCAATTTAATAACAGAAAAAGATTTTTTTTAAAATGTCTATTATAACAAATTAGCCGTGAACCTATAAAAAATTTAAAAAACATCGCTTATTGAGACAAAATTCTTATAAAATTAATTAATTTCATAATAAATGTTCAGCAACCCTTCTGGGATAGTCATCGTCGAGTAACTCTTGATGCAGCTCGATATGGTATGTATGCATCTTATTTTTACGTAGTATTCTTCGGACGGACCTGTCACTAATATCATGCTGACGCGAGATTTCACGTGTACTAACATGTGGATTATGCGTAACTTCAAGCATTACGTTAAATTCATTTTCCTCGTTAAGTACAGGTTTTGTCCTTTTCCTTTTTTCATAAACTACTGAACCCGTACGATTAAAACGATCTACTAACCTTTTCAACGTTATTTTCGCGGTTTGTCTTCGTGCGGGATATCTCTCTTCAGGCTCGTACGCAGGATTTCTCCATATGGTGAGGGGAGGGGGGCAGGGAAGACCTCAAACATTCATAAAACATAAATTAGCTTGCGATACTCAGACACAGACTCTACATTTTTTTTTCTAAAAGTGGCTTTTTTTGTCGTTATCTTTAATGGTTCAAAGATATCGCGCACACTCACACACAGACACACAATCAGACACGAAAAGTATGTTTTTCATATTGTTTAGGCCACAAAACCTCGAGATATGTAAACAAATGTGTATATGAGAAAGCAATAATAAACAAAAAATGGGGTGATTCCATTCCATGACGAAGTACGAACCCCCATCCTAGCTACTCAACTGCTATCCGCAATAATTGTCATAATCATTTAAACAATACAAAGTAATATTGGTAATAAATTGTAAACACTTACCGTTCCCATCTCGTAATCTTCTATTCTCGGCTTTTAAAAAAAAAATTACGAATATCCATTTCCAATAATTGTCTTGGGACGAACGAAGAACTAGGAAGCACTGTTGCCGATCGCGCCTGGCTGTGCCCACATTGGCTACTGGCTAGTGATACAGGTCATAGTTGAGGTTTGAACCCAACCCCCCCCCCCCCTGCGCACAATCTCTTTGTAAATTCTTTGTGCTAATAAACAATTTTTGATACATTCTCTCAGTACCCATATAATGTCTGTTAATTCCTCAACAGGAAAGTTGATTTCAAACAGTATTTAAGTGTTCACAAATTAATAAACACTACACAATCTCAAAAAAGTTTGTTAAATGACAAGCTACTAATTATTACAGAATAATATCTATCTGTAATTTGTTCACGGCTAACTTGTTATAATAGAAATTGTTAAAAAAAATCTCTTTCTGTTATTAAACTGAGAATATAATTCACATGTCATATGGTACATTTTTGATTCCTTTAATTAGTTAAAATACAATCAAATCGGTGATAATTTTATCACCGCATGTTGACTATCAGATGACTTTAATGAATAAAATAGTTTACTGTCAAAGTGACAAAAAGTTTCAAAGAAATAAATAATTGTATTGATTATCTTGCAACTGTAATATTTACTATCAAAAGTGACAGATCGTTTAATAGTATATAACATTACTAGCAAGGTAAAAAGGGTTTTACTGGCAGACAGAAGGAAATAACTGGCGAGCCGTTAGCTTCTGGAGCCAGTAAAACCTGTTACCTTGCGTGTATTGTTGTATAATTTATTTGTTACTAATTTATGATGCAAATAGAACACAATTTTCGAATGTAAATAATGCTACTAATTTGTAAAACTGGCAGTTAACTTGCAACAATGTCTCGTTACCTTTGAAATCATTGCTCTGGCAACGGTGCTTATTGTTTATTTTACTGTTTATTATTTTGCTAATACAACGTGAACAAGGTAGAATACGGTTATCTCTAACTTGTAAAAAATCAACAACTTTCGTCTCCAATATTTATTATAAGAATTGGTCCTTGAATCTTCATTAATTAAATGCCAAACTATAATTTTAGTATTTATTTAATTTTTCTATCAAAATCAACCTAAACCCTAACAAAATTAGTATTACTGAATAGGTAATTTTAATACCTTTCAAACGAGATGTCACTTGCCATAAAGTACTATTTAAAATTATGGTCATACCCTGTACGTCATATATGACTATTACGTCACTTGTCATGACTAATTGAGATTATATCCGTTTATATTACTCCAAATTTCATTAGTATAATTAAAACCGTTCAAAAGATACAAGAGGAGACTTTATAATTATATATATATATATATATATATATATATATATATATATATATATATATATATATATATATATATATATTGTACTGATTTTAATTAACCCCACCAATTATATAATCGTCGGTAGAACTATGAGACTCATCAAAAGGGGATAGGGATCAAAATTTAGAAGAAACTCTACTTTTAATATTGTAAAATAAATGATTATGAATTTGAATTATATTGATTGTTTGAATACAATAACCATAGTTAATATGATTAAAGCACATTGAGATAATGTCCTATTATTTCTATAGTATCTAAATTGATTAAGTAAATTGAATTATAATTTTTAATTCGCATTAATACCTGTGTTACACCCTGTACACAACAAAATTCTTTTAAAAGTATACGTGGGCATGCGCTGTGAATACGCAAACATATGATTTGACTACAACAAAAAGTGAAATTCGACATACAAGTAAGTATAACTACGTTTGAATAAACAACAATTAATATAAACCATTTAAATTTTTAGGACAAATAACATTCCCTTCGGACATGCATACCTGTTGTTGCACATCATGATTCTTACAAAGGATAGAAATTATGAACATAACAATAAAGTATCAATGTCAACAATAAAGTACTTACATACAATATCCTCCTTTTGTGGGTTACTGCTATTGAAGTTGATTGAAGACAACAGCTCCTGCGAACTGCAACTCTGCTCCTCGAACATCCAAATTTTCTTTTAAATGAACAGCTTATTCACTTAGGTAAGTTTCACTATTGTTATTAGAATATTCACGAATCTTTATTTTTAGGCTCATCACTTCTTTTTAATTAACTTCAAAATAAATTTTGAAAAGCATGGATCGTTGAAGGTTGTTGTAAATTAAACACACTTTTGATAAACAATGTGTATAATGATAAAAGCACGAAGACAACACAATTAAATATCCATACCAACATTCACAATATAAATTTAAATACAAACAAAATCGAAACTACGGAAATATTTTTATAACTTATCGAAAACTTCCGATTTGAAATTTTAAAAGGTAAACTAACCTTAATTTAATTATTTTCCGACAAAAGACTATCAACTGTTTCGTTAACACTTCCGATACTAAATCGCACTTTGTTAATTTACCGAAGTGACGTTAATTTGTTTTAAAAATTATTTTCAAAAAAATTTGGCAACAGCTTACTTTGGCAAGTTGTTGCAAAAGATGAAAATCAAGAGAGTTTGTGAATCTAAAGCACTTGTATTTATATGATTTTGGTCGACAACCAAATCATCGAATGTTTTCTATAGTTACGAAGAATATTTCCTGAATTCTGATTGGCTACTATAATTTTCACATTACGATATTTCTTTAAAGCCCTATAACTTTCGCCCCCTTTAACATTTCTTAAATCTAAAAACATTTCCATAATCTACATAATTTTATCTATAATTTGAAACCAAACATGAACTAATTCCTACACTTAATAACTACGTTAATTTTTACACTTATTTATTGAATTTACACTAATTCTATGAATTTTACAGGCCTGAAATTACCTCTACATGAATAGGGATACTACACCCAAATATTCATCTTAAACATGCCTACGGCCAATTTGAGAGGAAAATTATTTAAATTCTACCCATATACTTAAAACTAAAATTAACAAAAATGGACATAAATATAAGGAATTATAACTTGAAATTGAGGCTACCTTACTTTTTTGCCTCTACTAATTTATTTTATATAAATTGTCTCAATTTAAAATACTTTTTACAAAAAATTTATGGAGGATATAACATAACCTCATTTGTTTATATAATTTTAATGTTAAATTTCACATTTTAAACACAATAACTGTTAATGTAAGTGTTTAAACTTAATATTCAAGTCACAAATTAATTTATTTTACCACTTTCGTAGGTTCATAAGTTCTTCTACGACTAGTGTCGGAATGTTGTCAATCACTAGTTTAAGGTCATAAATTGTTGATTACACACAATAATCCCAGAGTTGCTGCATGATTTATGTTTTATAGTCACTCACTAATGTGCTTAATCTGTTTTTTCATAATTTTTGCACTAATATGAGTTTAACGCACTAATACGAATGTTTTTACTACTCTTGGCTGCGTACATGTGAATTGCGACATTGATACCAGCCTAAATCTAGTTTTAACATTATTTCTGTCAACCACAACCTGTATTACATGTCGTCGGAGAATATTGTTTTAAAATAAACTTACAAAACTAAATGAAAACTTGAATTAACTCAAAACGATAACAAACATATCCTATACTTCAATGTACTGTGCTGTTGATTACTTATAATAACATTTTATTAAAATTATATTAAGAAATATTTAACTTTTTCAAATATCTCAATGTTTATTAATCATTCTTATCTAGAATTATTTAATGAAATGTACCATTTCGTACCAACTAAAGTAAAACTTCACTATGCAAATTACATAGCTAGTTGCACGTAATTTGAATCATCTCAACATATATATATATATATATATATATATATATATATATATATATATATATATATATATATATATATATATATATATATATATACAGGGTCCACACCAACGCGTCGGTCTCTAGCATCCAAACGACTGAATTTTTTCAAAATCTGTTTGGGCTAGAATATGTAAGCCTTCTAGGACTACAATCTAAAATTAGTTTGATTTATACAGGAAAGTTATATTATTTTAAATGGAATACCCTCCTTTTTAATTTTTTTTTTTTTTTTGAAATAAGGTGAAAAAATGAGGTAGACTTTCATTAGAGTTCCCTATACCTAAACCTTACAGTTTCCGAAATATTTAACATTTTTTGAAAATGTAGGGTTGTCAAAAAATTCATGTATTTTTCGATTCAGAAAAGATGAGAGAATCTAATCTAGGTCATCGTAATAAGGATATTTGGAAGTACGTATTCTGTTGTTTATTGTTTCCAATCATAATTTATAAAATACAAAGAATAACGCGTAAAGTTAACAAACGTCAAAGTTAAATATCTTTGTTATTTTAAATACAACGCCCAATCGGAATAGTCTTTTGACAATAGTTCGAACTGTGTTAGGGTTCCCTATACCTAGCTTCAATACTTTTCGAGAAATTAGTGTATTTGTTACATTTTTAGAAATTACGCCATTAACTCATGTCGATCAGTTAGAATTCTGTGATTTACAAAGGTTACAAATGTGTTAAACGGTTTTTGGTTTGTTAAGGTTATCAAGGTTATACGGTTGCTGGTCTTGAAAAAGACCGTTTTACATTATGCACCGAGAGCCTACTGCTGGATTTATCACTACAGTAAATGTTCAAGCTGATGACCGTCTTCTTGAATGCATAGTCTAATTCTTTCTTCCAAATTGTGTCTGACTTTTCTTAACATATCTGGAGTAATTGTGTTCACCGCATTTCTAATTCTCTCTTTCATATTGTCTGCAGTAGTAGCAGGAATATTGTAAACAATGTTTTTAATATAGCCCCATAAAAAGTAATCCATTGGAGTAATACAAGGCGATCTTGGTGGCCTATGACATGGTCCGTTCCTTCCAATCCATTTATTAACAAATTTCCTAGTTAAATAATTTCTAACTCTATGATCAAAGTGTGCCGGTGCCCCATCTAATTGTAGCCACATATTCCCTCTAATGTTCAACGGAACGTTTTTGAGGAGTGTCCAAAAGTCTCGCTTTAAAAATATCAAAAATTTTCTATCATTTAAATGACCATTGAGAAAGTATGGTCCAATTACCTGATCTCCAATAATTCCTGCCCATACGTTTATGCTCCAACGATTTTGGCGGTCAACAGTATTAAAAGCATGCCTATTCTCGGTATTATAATATGAAAATTATGTCATTTACCAAACCGTTGTTGTGAAATGTTGATTCATCAGTAAACAAAACGAAATTTAAAAATCTTGTTGATCCCTATTTTTCAATTGTCACAAACAGAAATCTATTCGTTGTTGAAAGTCATTGCCATACAAATTTTGATGAATTTCTATGTGATAAACATGAAATTTGTGTTTTTGAGAACTCTTCTCACTTCCTCTACTTAAATCTGTTTGTCTAGCAATTACTCTAGTACTAGTGTGAATTTTCAGCGATAGATCCTAATACTAAAAACTCACTATCTTCATTGCCAGTTACCGGTTTACTTTTATTAGGTTTTGGATAGGCAGTGTTACCTGTGGCTCGAAATGTTTGTAAAAGTCTTTCAAAAGCTCTCGTATCAGGATGGTTGCGATCAGGGTACTTTTGGGTATAAACCCTGGAAGCCAAAAGACAATTTTCATGGCATTCTCCTATGGTCAACACCATATCCACTCTTTCTTGCACTGAATATTTCATTGTAATGAAAAAATCATCAATAGTTATAAACACTGTCGTATTTTGAAATACGTCAATATGACAGAAAGGTTTATAAATCAAAGAATTCTAACTGATCGACATGAGTTAATGGCGTAATTTCTAAAAATGTAACAAATACACTAATTTCTCGAAAAATATTGAAGTATGTATAGGAACCCTAATACAGTTCGAACTATTGTCAAAAGACTATTCCATTCCGATAAAAATTTCTTGGGCGTTGTATTTAAAATAACAAAGATATTTAACTTTGAAGTTTGTTAACTTTACGCGTTATTCTTTGTATTTTATAAATTATGATTTGAAACAATAAACAACAGAATACGTACTTCCAAATATCCTTATTACGATGACCTAGATTAGATTGTCTCATCTTTTCTGAATCGAAAAATACTTGAATTTTTTGACAACCCAACATTTTCAAAAAATGTCAAATATTTCGGAAACTGTAAGGTTTAGGTATAGGGAACTCTAATGAAAGTCTACCTTATTTTTATACCTTATGTCAAAAAAAAATTAGAAAGGAGGTTATTCCATTTAAAATAATATAACTTTGATAAGTAACAAGTTTGTAGATCACCCTGTATAAATCAAACTAATTTTAGATTGTAGTCCTAGAAGGTTTACATATTCTCGCCCAAATAGATTTTGAAAAATTCAGTCGTTTGGGTGCTAGAGACCGACGCGTTGGTGGTGGCCACCCTTATATATATATATATATATATATATATATATATATATATATATATATATATATATATATATATATATATATACAGGTGAAAAGTGTGCGAAATCTCTCGGATTTAGACAGAAGACGACAAAATAACATGCCAAGTTCCTACAAATTTTTTTCCTCCAGACCCTCCCTACGGAGATGTGAGTCCCTAAAGGACGCCGCTGAAAATAAGTTTTTCTTGAATAACTTTTAAAGTACTTGACATAATTTAATAAAAATTCAGTATGATGGCCACTAGTAAGGGCCTCTTAAAATATTATCCTTGAAACATATTTAGGTTGTTTAGTTTACCAGGGATGGACTAAGTTGTACACCTTAACGCCTAAATTTTTAACACTCTGTATGATAAAGATCTAAAAAAAATGTTTTTGGGTAGCTTGAACCTTTACCTAAAAAAACGGTATATTTGTTTAATATCGATAAAATGAACCATTTTCGAGAAAAAAAATAATAAACGAATTAATGTTTCATAATTAATAAATTATTTTAAAAAAATTAAGCCAGTGTTTTTTCGAATTTTTACGAGAACACACTCTTTTAATAATAAATTAGGAAAACTCAAGATCTAAAAAAAAATATTTTTGGGTAGTTTGAACCTTTCTCTAAAAAAAGGTATACTTGTTTAATATCGATAAAATTAACTATTTTCGAGAAAAAAAATAATAAACGAATTTATGTTTCATTTTCATTTAATTAAAAACTTCATAAGTGTGCGACGAATTGAGGACTGCTGTACCCACCACAATAATCCCACATTGTCCCTTAGCACATCACAATGAAACGTGATTCTCTGTAGAAGCTCCTCCCTAGTATCAACCGGACTGGAATACACGAAAGTTTTGAGGCATCCCCACAGGCAAAAATCCAAAGGCGTCAGGTCGGGAGATCTACGAGGCCAGACGATAGGTCCACCTCTACGTACTCAACGGTTCGGATAGACAATATTTAAGTGTTCCCGCACAGCAACGCTAAAATGAGGTGGTGCACCATCGTGTATAAAGTATATGATTCGGCGGGTTTCAAGAGGTAAGTGCTGATGTTGATGATGCGAAACAATAGTTGCATGAGGATTTACATCAGCCCATACGTGTGAGTTGTGTTAATTCGTGATACAATTTTTGGTAAAAACTGCTTCATCTGTAAAAAGAATAGTGCTAAAGTAGTTTTCATTATTTCGTTGCTGATCTAATAGCCAGTTTGCGAACTGCATTCTACGAGGAAAATCTTCGGGAATCAATTCATGCACTTTTTGCAAATGATATGGGTATAACAGCTGTTCTTGAAGAACTTCATGAATTATTATTTTCGGCTTATTAAATTATGCTCGTTGAAGGAGTGCCCATCTACAGCGTTCAAAATATTTTCCTCTAATTCCCCCGTAGACACTGTTCTTGTCAGACCAGCATCAGTACTTTTTTTCTTAAACATTCCTAAAGTTTCCCACATTTTTCCGGACACCTTGCATATATACATATATATATATATATATATATATATATATATATATATATACACACATTATTTGTGCGAAAAGAAATACTTTCCTTACGTCACTTTTCCATTTGGTGCTTTGTACTCAGTATACAGTGTTGAAGTTAACAAAAAATAATTTTTATTAATAACTTCCGCGTTTTTTAACATTTTGTGTTGGTATTTTGCAATAAATATACAGTTCGATTAGGGGTCCTTTTCCTATTCTTTCAGAAAAACAATGCTAAAAAACAAGGGGCAAGTAGGGGTTGTGACTCATTTTCCCCCCCGAACTTTTTTTGGCGCACACCTATTGTGAATTTGTTCATTTCTTTTAATTAACTGATTCTTTGCGTTAATTTATTTATTCTTGTACATTTTTGATTTAGCGTTTAGCTTAAATGATATTCCAGCAGATTGTATCCAAAAGCAAATATTACTTATTAAGGCAGAAATAGTGAACAATCATCTTTTGGGTCCAGTCGTTTTTGATACCCCAGTTAAACACTGAACACTTTTTATTCTTTTTAAGAAATACGTTCCTAGATTTGCTTGAAGATTTGCCTCTAAACTGGTGACAAAACATGTGGTTTCAGCTAGACGGCGCCCCGCTACTTTACTATCGAAATGTTCGGAATCATCTAAACGAAGTCTTTGCTAATCGCTGGATTGGCCGTGGACACGGTGCACCTTATACACTTATAGTTATCGTCCTCAGTAGTAATAACATCTTTTAGAGTTGCCGTTGAAACAAATTATGAAATATGAAAAGCGAAAACGCAAACATAAACCTGCTAGTAAAATAAAAATTTGATAAACGTATAAAGCCAACTACAAAATACAATTTTAGTAATAATAACTAAATGCTTAATACCCTCTAACGGTCGAAGGCTAACAATAAAAACCGTCATAAACAATGAGTAAATTTAACAAAATTTAATCAAATGATAATGCAAGTGTAAAGTTGTGAAAAATTTTAATTTGAAATTGATAAAAGTATTCACAAATAAAAACTTGACAACAATTAAAAATCCTGTCAAATCTAACAAAGAAATATATTTGTTATTAATAATTGTTAATAAGTGTTATTTTACAGTGAAAACACAACGTAGTACGTGTAATATAATTTTTTATTTTAATTTTAGCGCATATGTTAAACTACAGTGCTGTGGTAATTTAATTTCATTTTCCTAGACCTTGAAGTAAATGCGTTGCCAATTATATGTTAAATTATCACAACACCATAATTTAACATATGTAGCTGAAATAAAAAATTATATTAACCCGTCAGAACACGCGCCCAATTTAGCCACGTTAGAAAGCGCGCAGGGTGAATTTTCCCAAATACATAATTTATTTAAAAAATTTCTTAAAAGCTGATTGAATTGACATACTAAACCTTATTACTATTTTTTTGACAAAATACATATTATTAAAATTGTAATTAAATAGTTCAATTGTTACATAGATGAAGACATAACATCAAAAAAAGTAAATTATTATTTTATTAAATTGTTATTTATTATAAATGTATTTCAATTATGGCAATGTAATTTAACTTTTCTGTCCCTCACTGCAAGATTTACAAAACGGTATTGTGTTCCCGGCAAATAAGTTTATTGCATGCACCACAAGATGTCCGATTTTTTCTATCTTTCTTGTAGCCACAATCTTCGCATCTTCCTGTTACTCTTTACTGTGTTGTGGGCATTGGCTCATTTACTACATGCGTAGGTACAAGCAGGTTTATTCTGGTCTTAACATGAATCGGTAAAGTTTGAATTTGAGAACGCGCTACGATTTGCTCTTTTGTCAATTCTAAAGCTAACTGTTTCAGAAATTGGCGACGATACAAATTTTGAGATGAATTATTAGCTTTGTAAATAACGTATGCATTTATTCCAGCAATATTTAGAAAACCAAAAAACACTGTTAGTGGCCACCGAAATGATTTTCTAGAAACCGAATATGTAACACACAATTCATCAACGGTCTCAACCCCACCTTTGGTACTGTTGTAAAAGCTAATACACTCAGGTTTTTTCTGTTCACCACACCTTTCATCAATGTTTTTATCCCGGTGTAGAGTGGAAGTAATCAAAACAGTTTTGCCAGGTTTTGGTATATATGACAATAAAGTCATAGTTTCTGTAAATCCAAAGATTGTAGAATACCTCTCTTTGTTTTTGGCGTTAATAAATTCGCGAGGTACTACCCGCTTGTTCTTCCATAAGGTAGCTACGCATGTTGCATTTTTTCTGCAAGGGAAATACTTGAAAACCAATTGCCCATAGTAAGATTTCTTCCAGTTCCATCACTGGGTTCTATTAATCGCAGAACAACTGTACTTGGAGAATTGTCGCATTTAAAATGTCCTTCAGGTTGCGTACCCGCAAAAATTATAAAATTGCAGGTATAAAATGTGTCAGCCCCTCAGTACCTCATATTGAACTCCCCCAAACATGATTTAGCGGGAGTCGACGAGATTGCTACACAGTTCTGTGACATATTTTGTAGTGGAATTACGTACAAAGTAGAAAATACCCAGTACGCGGGTGCTACCGTTGCCCAAAAATTGTAAGTTTTTTCTACTATTTTTACAAATTTTACAGTATTTGTCATTGGTAATGCATTAACGAAAAATGATTTTAGATTAATATTCAACGTTTATGTGAATATGGATGACGCGCAACCATCTATGAGTAAAAGATACGATGATTTTCGACCGTTATCTGAAAAAGAGCTAGAACAAATTATACAGGGTGAGGCATCTAAGCTCCGTCGGTTTGTATACGAAAAATGGTAAAATATTTTTGAAATCTTTTTTTATCATCGTGTAGGTTCATTAGGAACACGTTTTAAAATTATTTTCGAATATGCAGGGTGGTCCATAAAAATTTTACGCATCAAAATTATAAAAATTTAAATGGGACACCCTATATATGATGGCATATTTCGATTCTGTGGACTAAATGAAGGTCGCTTACTGTTATAGTCCCTATACCTAACTCCACCTGTTGTCGAGATATTTCATTATTTGTGAGAATGTAGATCGAAATTCAACAGAACTTTCTGTTTTACGTACTCGAGGATTGTTCTTCAAATGTTTTTCATTGTTTACTGAAAGCATCAAACTTTAAAATCCACCGAAGTTATTATCACAAATTTATACTGGGTGTATAAAAACTCAGTTACTATTTTGACCAACATTAAAGCCAATTAACTTCCTTATTTTAAATGGAACGCCCCGTATTTATCACCATATTTTTATTCTAATTTTAATTCCCTACAAAACTGCATTAGGGTTCCCTGTACCTACCTCTTACAGATTTTTTGTAATTTATAATTTTCTAATTTAATCATTAATTTTATGTCATTTTTTACTCGATTTTTTATGAGCAGGTTTTGATGAAAAGCTTTTATTGCTCGAGATAATCCAACCGTTTGACTAGGCTTTCCTTAACAATGACTGAAAGACATTAATAACTGGGTAAATAACAAAAACATTGTTTTATTGAACAAACACAGCCTTGATAAGTGAGCAACTTCAACGTTTCCACAAATGTTCAAAATGATTTCCGTTCCTTTCAATACATAAACGAACACTCTCTAGGAAAGACTCCTTCACTTTTCTCAACATGCTTGCAGTTATGGAATGAAAAGCTGTTCTGATTCGCTCCTTCATGTTGTCGGGTGTGGTTGGTGGTGTATGGTAGACAATATTTTTGATGTATCCTCACAAGAAAAAATCAGGACGTTAAATCAGGGGATCTTGCCGGCCAATTTTGTGGGCCGCCGCGCCCTATCCACCTGTTGGGAAATTGCCTGTCCAATTCGTCTCTAACATTAGCATGAAAATGCGCCGGCGCTCCGTCTAATTGTAACCACATTTCCTGCCGAATATCAAGCGGTATGTGTTCTAAAAGAACAGAAAAATTTCCTCTTAAAAATTCGAGAAACATATCACCGTTCAAATTCCCATTTAAAAAAACGGACCTACTACATGTGTTCCCATTATACCACCCCACACATTTACGGACCATCTGTGTTGCCTACCGAGAGTTCTAAAACAATTAGGATTCTCGTCACTATAATAATGATAGTTAGGTCTATTATTGTGAAACGTTGATTCGTCCGAAAAAAAGCACAAAATCAAAAAAAAATTGATTATCACCAAATTTTTCTAAAACCCATAAACAAAATGCAAGCCTTCGATCGTAATCCACTTCTAAAAGTTCTTGGTGTAATTGAATGTAATATGGATAAAACTTATTCTTCTTTATTATCCTTCCAACGCTCCGCTGACATCTCAAATTCTTCACGTATTCTCCGCTGACTGTTATGTGGATTTTCTACCAGATATTCCATAACGGCAAAATTATGCTCTTCGTTACCCGTAACCGGCCTTTGCTTTTGTCGTGTCTTGCATGATACACTTCCAGTGCTTCGAAAAACTTGCAATAATTTTTCTAATGAACGCCTGTCGGGATGACGCCTATCAGGATACATTTGTGCGTAAACCCTAGATGCTAGCAAGCAATTATCATTGCATTTCCCAATTACTAAGATCATGTCGCACTTTTCAATTCGAGAATAGCGAGCCATTTTGAATAGTAGGTACCCGCCTAATAAAACTTATTCTCAAAGTTGTTTAACTAAAATGATTTAACTTTAACACGAACTATGACTTTTCAATAAATTCGTTTATTTTATGTGACAGTAAGACCGTCAAAGCCTGCTTTTCAAGAACAAATTGCATGAAATTATTATTGGAATAGAAAATCCTAAATTACAAAAAATCTGTAAGAGATAGGTATAGGGAACCCTAATACAGTTTTGTAGGGAATTAAAATTAGAATAAAAATATGGTGATAAATACGGGGTGTTCCATTTAAAATAAAGAAATTAATAGGCTTTAATGTTGGTCAAAATAGTAACTGAGTTTTTATACACCCAGTATACATTTGTGATAATAACTTCGGTGGATTTTAAAGTTTGATGCTTTCAGTAAACAATGAAAAACATTTGAAAAAAAATCCTCGAGTACGTAAAACAGAAAGTTCTTTTGAATTTCAATCTACATTCTCACAAATAATGAAATATCTTGACAACAGGTGGAGTTAGGTATAGGGACTATAACAGTAAGCGACCTTTATTTAGTCCACAGAATCGAAATATGCCATCATATATAGGGTGTTCCATTTAAATGTTCATAACTTTGATGCGTAAAATTTTAATGGACCACCCTGTATAATTTGTCTTTTACTCGTAGATGGTTGCGCGTCATCCATATTCACATAAACGTTGAATATTAGTCTAAAATCATTTTTCGTTAATGTATTACCAATGAAAAATACTGTAAAATTTGTAAAAATAGTACAAAAAACACAATTTTTGGGCAACGGTAGTACGCGCGTACTGGGTATTTTCTACTTTGTACGTAATTCCACTACAAAAATGTCACAAAACTGTGTAGCAATCTCGTCGACTCCCGCTAAATCAGGTTTGGGGGAGTTCAATATGAAGGTGCTGAGGGGCGGCCGTAAACAGACCCATAACCACAGTATAAATATATAGCTAGCGTTAGCTATATATTTATACTGTGCTATAACGTAAAAAGTTACAATGCTTTTAATTAGTGGTGGGTGATTTTTAACTATAGCGCGCGTTCTGACGGATTAAACGTATTATATTGTGTTTTCACTGTAAAATAACAGTTACAATAATTAAAAAAGTCAATTATTTCTTAAATTTAACTGGATTTTTAATTGATGTCAAGTTTCTATTTGTGAATGCTTTTATCAATTTCAAATTAAATTTTTACAACTTTACACTTACATCATAATTTGGTTAAATTTTGTTAAATTTGCTCTTTATCACATTTTTCACAGTTAGCCTTCGACCGTTTGAGAATGTTCTGGTTTTACATCTTTAACGAAGTTTAATAATCTTTAATTTTATTCAAAATCTAGTTATTCTTTACTAAAATTAGATTCCACAATTGGCTTTATACGTTTATCAAGCCGTTATATTATTAGTAGGCTTATGTTTGCGTTTTCATTCTTCATATTTCATAAATTTGTTTCACATCTTAAACAACTCTATAAGATTGTATTGCTACTGAGGACGATAACTGTAAGCGTTATCGAAACGTATAGATTTGTGTAAACATAAATACAAAAATACACCATTAAAACCCCAAAAAAGGCTAAGTATTTTAAACATTACAAAAAAGTTTTTCAGTTTCAAAATTTTTAGGCAATTTAGTTTACATGGAACTTTATACATACTGAAACTGAAAAACTATAGTGAACGGTTGTTTTTTGCTACATGAATACATTAATTAACCTAGGATAATGAGAATATGCCCTAATTTCTATATTAACATTGTAATTTCAATACTAATAATCTGTATCAGGAACCAAATAGAGATTAACACACACATAAACATATACCTTCTAGTTTTGTAATATTTTGATGTGCATGTTAATTCAAGCCTTTGTGAAAGTGAGTGTTACTTTTTGCTCTTAAATGGCAAATGTTTGGTTGTGCAACTGTTATGAAAAAATAATGGAATGATTAGATTAACATAGTTCACACTTCAACAGCTAATTCGTAGCGAATGTATCCTACAGTTGTCGAATCTTAATTTTTCATCATATTGACATACATTCAACGTGGGTTGTAGATGTTCTCCGATCACAAATCATACCTCGTAAAAAATAAATAGTCAACTAAGTACGACTTTTTGGCGGTGGCGTATACCTCCAATGTTAGTAGTGTTAAATATTTCAATACGATGTAAAAATAATTTGCTACAATTGCCTTGAACACAATAAATTATAATTGGAATACAGAATACTTTACCAGTTTAGTATGGACAACACACACAATGTGCTAAAATAACTGATATTTTGGAAGAATTGCAGTTTTGCCTATATGTTTTGAGTTTGGTGTTTTGTGGTAATTATTATTTAAAATGTGTATAACAAATTGACGTCTTACATCAGACGTTGATTTTTAATAATATTCTCATTGGTCTTGTTGTAAACAGTATGCGAAGTATGTATGGCGAGATGGCATAATACATCTTTTTCCGTTTTGGGGAATATGCATATTGGTAACATTTGCAATTAGTACTTGGTGTGCTTTAATTGATGTCTTTTTAAATACCATTTTACTTTTGATGAATAATCACATTTATCACTAGCACTTGAACTGTGTAAATGATATTGTTATACATTTTTCGTCAATTTCAATAAATAATCACATTTGTCAGTAGCATTTTATATACAATGGTAGTAGTTAAAGTACGTTTTAATTGATATTTTAAACTGATCTTCAATTTTCATGACTAATCACTTTGATCACATTTGTGTACTTGAAGTATGTTTCAATTGATGTAGTTTTAAAGTTCTCTTCCATTTTGATGTATAATCACATTGATCACATTTATAATTAGTAGTTGAATTGTGTTTTAATAAATGTTGTTTTAAATTGCTCTTCAATTTTGATGAATAATCACATTGATCACATTGGTAATTAGTAGTTGAAATGTGTTTTAATTGATGCTTTTTTAAATATGCCTTTACTTTTGATGAATAATCACATTGATCACATTTATAATTAGTACATGAAGTGTGTTTTAATTGATGTTCTATTAAATTTCTCTTCCACTTTGATGAATAGTCACATTGATAACATTTGTAATTATTAGTTGAGGTGTGCTTTAATTGATGTTGTTTTAAATTGCCCTTCAATTTTGATGAATAATCACACTGATCACATTTGTAATTATAAGTTAAAGTGTGTTTTAATATATGTCGTTTTAAATATTCCTTCAATTTTGATGAATAATCACATTGATCACATTTGTAATTAGTACTAGAAGTGTGTATTAATTTATGCAGTTTTAAATTGTACTTCAATTTTGATGAATAATCACACTGATCACATTTGTAATTGGTAGTTGAAGTGTGCTTTAATTGATGTTGTTTGAAATTATTCTTCAATTTTGTTGAATAATCACATTGGCCACATTTGTAATTAATAGTTGCAGTGTGTAATAATTGATGTTTTTTTAAATAGCCCTTTAATTTTGAGGAATAATCACATTGATCACATTTATAATTAGAAGTTGAAGTGTGTATTAATTGATGTTTTTTTAAATTTCCTTTCAATTTTGATGAATAATCACATTGATCACATTTGTAATTAGTAGTTAAAGCGTGTATTAATTGATGTTTTTTTAAATATCCCTCCAATCTTGATGAATAATCACAGTGATCACATTTATAGTTAGTAGTTGAAGTGTGTTTTAATTGATGTTTTTTTAAATATCCCTTTACTTTTGATGAATAATCACATTGATTACATTTATAATTAGTACTTGAACAGTGTATTAGTTGATGTTGTTTTAAATTTTTCTTTAATTTTGATGAATAATCACATTGATCACATTTATAAGTAGTAGTTGATGTATGGTTTAATTGATGTTGTCTTAAATATTCCTTTAATTTTGATGAATAATTACATTGATCACATTTGTAATTAGTAGTTGAAGTGTGTATTAATTGATGTCGATTTAAATTGCGCTTCAATTTTGTTGAATAGTCACATACATTGCACACATATAATAAAGGTGAAGCTTCTTTTACATTAGAATCCACTTCAGTTGTATTAATACTGCTTATTGAATAAGAATCATTGTCTTCTTTAATATTAATAGTATTTGCAAATTCACATTTGATATTATTATAGCCCAAATTAATTTCTTGTTTTATATCATTATTTATTATGACTTGTTGGATACGGCTGAAATCGATTGTTGCTTCTTCTTTAGGTTCCAATTTAATTATATTTTTATTGATTTCAGCTGACATTTCGAACTAGGTTTATTGGGTTGAAAACGTGTATAAAACGTTTTTGTTATTATTTTAAAAAGCACAAGCAGTGATTGAAAGAGTAAGATTTATAATAGGCTTTTATAATCAGCTGATTATGAACGTGGCAGTGGCGCCTCCACATAATTATGATTAGGGGGTTCTACACTCAATGCAGAAAGAGTGAAAGATGAATTTAGGCAGAGGTGGGTAAAATAGATAATAAAATGTATTTAAGATAGAAAATATAAAATACGTTTATTAAATGTATTTAAAATAGAAAATACAAAATGATTTACATATTTTTATTTAAAATACACAATACAAAATAGGTATTTCAAATAAGTTTTTTATACAAAATAGTTTTAAAAAAATTATTAATTTGCTTTTATTAGTAAAAGCTTTTCAAAATGATCGTCCATCATGCACCTTCGTTTCGGACGCATAATCATACCTGCGTATGAAAACAATCTTTCGTCTGGTGCTGATGATGGCAGTGTAGTGTTGTTGTATTTAATAAATAATTTCTTTATATCAGGAAAATCCTGTAACATTTGTAAATCAGTATTTTCACTTTGGAGACCTTGCAGTTCTAGAGTGTTATTTATATCAATAATATCAGAGGTACCGCTACCTGAAGAATTTTCATAAAATAGAAAATACTCATCATTCGATTTGTTGGTATTATTCACAGATTTTGCAAGTTTTAATGCTAATGGAAGAACTTGCAGTTCATTAAATAATAGCTGTTTTCATTTATTTCTATTTTCTTTTGAAACCCATCGTAATTTAAAATAGGGATTTGTAATTGTGGTTAATATTGCGTCATTTACAGATGAAGATAATAAAAAGTATTCTTCAAATCTTTTATATAAACTGGTTATTAAAATATTGATAAGATTTGAAAAATACTTTAGCTGTCGTAATTGATACGATTTTAAAATTTTTTCAATGCGTACAAGTTGGGGAATAAGCTGTCCATAAAAGTATTTTTAGAGCCTTGCATGTTATCGAAGGCTTCTGCAAACGGTCGAACAATTTCAATATATTCTGACAGAAATTGTAACTCTGTCTCTTTAAATTTTGGTATATTCAGTGCTTCACAAATTTAGTTTTTGTTTGATTTGCATTAAATTTTGCAAACAATCAAATGTTGAATTCCAACGAGTTGGACAGAGTGAAGTAGGTGATTTCACAGAAATTTTAAAATATGTTTCGCACGCTTTTGAAGATTTTGAAGTTAAATTCCAAATTGCAGAACATTTTGCAAATACACAGTGGCTAACTCTGTTGTAACTGTTGTTTGGTGTGTTTCCATGCCAATTTTTTATATCAGTTGTTATTATTAAACTTAACGTGTGACTAACACAACGTTGGCGGTGTGGCAAAAATGTGTCCGTCATATTTGATATATTACCATCACAATGACTCTGGTTTATTGATTCTAACACGTCACTAATAGGAACAATCAAAATTTCGTCATCTTGATTATCAGTATTATCACGATTAGTTTCCTTAGTATGCGTTGCATCTGCTTCATATCCTATATAACAAAAGTCAATATTACTGTTATAAAAAAAAAAAATTTTTTTATTGTGGTATCAACTAAACATAAATGTAGTTTTTTATTTTTACTTTGTAAATGTTGTGATAGCCAGTTGCACAGTCAATATCAATAAAAAATATTTAAGTATTTTATATTTACCAACTTCCAAAATATGTTTTAATGAATCATTTCACAGTAACTCTTGGAGGACCAAATTTTCAGATGACGCTGATTCTTCCACTTCGTTCCTGGATTCTTTAAAAGCCTTCACCATGTTCGCCCCATTGTCTGTACCTGTTTTTATAATAGTTGTTGTGTTTTTATCAATCAATTCATCATGAATGTCACTAATCATGTTTGCTATTTTGTCGTAAGTGTGAGAGCCCTTAAATCGTCTACATGCCAGTGCAGTACTCCCTCTAGTCAAATCTTCATTTATCTATAATTTTTGTAAATGTATAGGTACCACTACCAAAGCTAAATAAAAATAAAGTCATTGTCGATTTTATTCGAAAGAGTCTTTTTTGTAATAACCCGAACTGGTTTTTTTAACTTGTTTATACCTGAACAAACGTGGTTGTATTCACTAACAGGCATTACAAATTTTCATTACGTACCAACAATTAATTTTTTAAACACTTCATGTTCAACTATTGCTAATAGACTCATGGTTTGAACCACAAAGTTTGTTTGTTTCTTCTTGTTCTCCGTGATGAAAAACACCATCCAAAGAAGTTTGTTTACTTCTTTTTTTCAGAATGTGCTTTTTGTTTGGATGTATATATGTATTTTTTCGATAATTTTCATAGCCTTCTATAGAATGATTTCTTACCAAAAACTGTTGATGGTAAGTATAAAAGATAATATTTTATAAAAAACTTTATTATTTTACTAACCTTTAAGTGATTTCTAAAATTTGTTGTAGTATTCAGGCGTCCTTTTATAACTTTCCTACACGTATTGCACTCCGCGCTAATATTACTTCCATCTCGAGTTTTTATTTTAAAAAACCTACCATTTAAAATCAACGGTATATTTTGATTTTCGATTTCACTGTTTATATTGTCCTGATTCGTGGATTGCGACATTTTTAAGAATAAAAGTAAACCACAAAACACGCCTTGCATGTTTTGTGATGTAAACTTAAGAAAATAATGTATTTTAATTTTAAAACCTCAGAAATTCATAGTGCGCAGATGACAAGAAAGATAGATTCATATTCATTAGTGTTAAAGAATAAAGATAGAATACAACTAATGATCAATTTTTTAGTCTGCCGCTCGTGATGCAAATGTTTCCATTACCAGCTTGTGTACCTACATATTTTTTTGACCTTGTATTGTCATAAAAAAAGTTATTTTAAATAGTAAATAGATCAAATTTATTATTTAAAATATAAAATAGGAAATGGTTTTTCATCGACTATTTAAAATAGAAAATAGAAAATGCCATTTTCATTTTAAATAGGTATTTAAAATAGATCTATTCAAAATAGTTACCCACCTCTGAATTTAGGGATACATATTAAGACAGGCCATTATTGCATGTAAAGGGCGTTTACAGATACCTTGTGTAGCTTCTAACAAGTAAAAATAAATGTGTATAATGACCGATAAATAAATATAACTCACGTAATACATTGATTCATACGATGCCTTTGATCAGCCACAAACAAATTTTTCTGGAAATAGCAATATTTAAACATTTCTAAAGGTATATCTAAAAATTTCAACCTAGTCTTTGAAAACATCCACTTAGTATCCAAACAACTATTAGGCAACTTCCATTAACCGCCCTCTTTTGTGTTTATCAGTGTTCTAATGAGATGTTGTGTTCAGTAGGTAGGGAGGTAGAGGTGCATTCAGCCACATTTTGTTTAAGACTACATAATCCTTTTTTAAAGGCAATCACAAAAAACATAAGAATAACATAAACTCAAATTATAAACCCTTAACAAAAAAGAATCAAATTCTTACATTAATATCAAACGGTCGAATCCTCACCTACCAAGGGAGCATTCGGCCAGGATTTGTTCGTTGATAATATTAGCTAATAATAATGAGTTGCATGAAAATAGAAGTGAAGAATATTTCAAATTAAGTTGCGATTTTCTTTTTCAAATATTATTATTTATTATTTAAACTACGTCGCTGCGTTAGTTTGAACTGGCTACGCTGTGTATAATTAACATTAAATAATAAAAAAATAAATCTGATTATTAAATCAATTTAATTAGCTATAACTCAGTATGAGACTCTCTCAAAGGGGAGAGGGGTCTTTATTAGTTCGCATCTTACATTTTTATTTACAAATTCCATATGCATGATTGAAAATGAAATAAAAAAAATTGTATTAAATTTAAATAACATTTCTTGTTTAACAAACTTCTATGGTGAAAGCATTGTGTACGCATTCGCTGCGCCTTGAAACCGTTTTATAAGTTCCATGTCAAATATCAATAATATTTGCCGATTTGTAAGTATGATTTTAATATCATTTACATCAGAATTATTGTTTATTAAATTAATGTTTGTCTTTCGCCATTTTAGATATGGATATACGTCGTTGTCCAAAATCATTCACAAATATGCTTAGAAACGCAGTACACAAATGATAAATGTTTAAAGTAATTTTATGGTTGTGATAATAGGAAAAGATGACTAACATATGCTGAAGTAATCTATTCGAACTGCAAATATTAAAGATGAACTATCCCAACTTATGTTGAATGTTGATCTTCATATCTCCGTATTCCATAATAATGTTGATACTGCACTGCCAATTTTTAATGTAATGTTTACTTCCATTAATTCCATACATCTTCATTAATTTTCTTTGTTCAATTAATTATGAAGGTACGTTGCACTTTAATGAACAATATAATTAATATTTTGTCGGATGCATTAATTTAAACTTTTCATTAATTTTGATTGAAACACTTTTCTTTTTAGTTACCGCTAAATAATTCCGTTTTCCTTGCAGTACCTTACAAACGATAGAGTGAAGTGCGATTCGTGATTATCTACCAAAAGAAGAATTGGATTATCTGCATTGCAATGCATATGGTTTACAATATGTTGTAAAACACTTGGAAACAGTTCGCTTGTCATCCAGCCTGTTTTGTTTCCTAATGCAATACTGGAAACAGGTCCGCGTTGCAAAAATTCCTCAAGATTCCTCAATCTGGGGAATACGTACACTGGGGTGATACTTTGACCGGCAGCATTAACTATTCCAACAAATGTTACCAATTCCCCTCTCTCAGCAGATGACACTTGGCCTACTTGTTTTTTACCGGTTGTACACACCACTTTAACTGGCTTCATTACCATAGTCACTTCAGTTTCGTCTAAATTGTAAATTCTTTTTGGGAAAAAATTGTAACGATCTAATACTTTTTTTATATTTGCATAAAACTGTTCAACTTTGAATTTATTAAACGCGGTACTCTTACTCAAACTAGTGTTCTCCGGTTTCCTGAGGACAAACCTTTGTGGCGGGACATGAAACCTCTTCTCTATTCTTCTTTTACTTGCTTGGCTTCATGCCATTCTTTTAGAATTTCACAGTACGGCAACACTTTGGCATATTCGTAGGCCAGTTCTTGAATCTGTTTGTATGTTAGGTCATAATTAATATACGAATTGTCCTTCTTATCCATAGTAAAAACTTATCGGTTGGTATATTTGCTTGAATATTGCAAGGTGTCATCATCCAACTCACTGTCGTTCCTCGAATCATTTGGATTTTGTAAATGTTTTCTTAGATATTCTTCTTTTGTTCTTTTTGACAAAATCTTCTTAACTCGACTTTGAAAAGTAGACCTTTTAATCCCGTGCACTCGCGTAAACTCTCTCGCTGAATAAGTACCGTTGAAATAATTTATTACTACTCGCTTCATTGCATCCTCATCTATAGAATTTCTTTCGGTCTTTAAAACCCGTTTTTTAGGCATCTGAAAAAAATTACCAGTTGTAGTTTATGTTTTATGGCGGTTCGGGGAGCATTCGGCCAATAAAGGGAGCATTCGGCCGTGACCGAATGTACCCGTACCCGTATGGACGAATGCTCCTACGTCACACTTTCACGTATATTTACTCTCTTGACAAATATTGTTAAATTGAGGTTAGAAATTAATTTTTGTAAGTGAAAAAAGAATGTCCGGCGTATGTGTGCACAGCAGAACTATGATAATGACATTAAAATTACTTATTACTTATTGCCATTATATAACAGTAAAGTTCTTACCTTAAGAACGTCTTTTTTAACTTTTGGTTGTAATACTTTTCCAGACGCACCTCACGTGTACCAAAATAGTTCAGAACACACCGGCGTTTTTTTTTAACGTGATTTAGTAATTTTTTAATCAAGAAAACGGAAGATACATTCGCTGAAATCAAAAATAAATAAAATACACATTCAGAAGATAACACAAACTGAATCCTTGGCTCTTCAACTATTTTTTAACACAATAACACTCAAAGACGAACAAAACCAGGCAGTTGTGTAAGTAGAAAATCCCATTGTTTATTGAGCTCCGGATTATCAGACACACAGGCAGGCAGGCCGACAGGCAATTAGACAGGTAGATGACATGCAGATAGGCTGATGGGCAGACAGACACACAGGCATAAAGACAGACAGGCACTCAGACATGCAGGCGGACAGGCAGAGAGGGAAACAGGCTGACTGGTAGACAGGCCGGCATGCAGACAGCAGACAGGCATACCGGCAGACACACAGACAGACAGATAGGCAAACAGACAGACAGGCAATATGACGGGTATACGCAGACAAGCTGCCGGACAGGCAGGCACGCACACACGTGCGATCGGACGGACGGGCAGATAGACACAGACAGTCAGGCAGACGGGCCAGCAAGCAGGCGGGCAGACGGACCGGCGTACAAACGGACAGATGCACAGACGGGCGGGTGAACGGGGAGGGCGGGCGGTCTGGCAGGCAGAAACAGGCAGACAGACATCATGTCGATCTTGTCGAAACTTTGTCATAAGTCGATCTCGTGATAATGAAAGAGGCGTTTGTATAACCTTCTATGCAGTAGCAATAGCGATTTCTGCAATAAAATTATGTTGTCGGTAAAAAAACTGTAAAATTTTGCTTAAGCATACGTTAATGATCAAGGTTTCCCTTGTGAAGTTTTTGATAACGACAACTTGCACCTGCAAGTATTTTTTTGTTTCTTTCAAAAGTGGAGCAATCTTCTAATGGGTGGGATAGCTGCGTCACACAATAAAACCGCTGCAATTTTCCGTAAGTAGCAGGATGCGGTGCAATTTGACCCCGTCAGTTGATCTCCGCTAAACCAGATGGTCTAAGGACGATTTTTTTGAAACATGATTTAGTATTTTTTGATTAAGAAAATGGAAGATACTTTCGCTGAAATCAAGAATAAATACAATACATATTCAGAAGATAACACAAACTGAATCCATAGCTATTCATTTATTTTTGAACACCATACAAACTCAAAAACGAACGAAACCAGGCAGTTATGTAAGTAGAAAATCCCATAGTTTGTTGAGTTCCGGATTATCGGGCGCACAGACAGGCAGGTAGACAAACAGACAGACAGGCAGGCAGACAGACAGAGATGCAGACAAGTGAACAGGTGGATATGCATACGAGAACGCAGGCAGAGAGATAGACAGGAACACAAGCAGACAGGCAGGAATACAGGCAGACAAGCATGCAAACGGGTGGACAGGTAGACAATCAGACAGACAGGTACGCACGCACATACACTCACGCGGCCGATCGGACGGACAGACAGGCGGAAAAACAAGTAGGAGGGCCGACAGACAGTCAAACAGACATCATGCCTAATCTCAGCGAAACTTTACCATAAGTAGATTTAGTTATAGTGAAAAAGGCTATTGCATAACCTTCTATGCTATAACATATAGCAATTTCTGCAATAGAATAATGTGGTTGGTTGAAAAAAGCTTTCTTTATCTAACTAACTAAACAATAAATATTTTATGGTATATTTAATACTAATCTATTTTTAATTAAACAATTTTAAGTTCATTCAATAACACCTTTTTATGGAATTTACTAATGTACTGAATTCATATGCAAAAACATAATTTATAACCAGTATTGGCAAATGGCCAGCTGTTTTAAGAACAGGTAAGTGACCGAACAGTGACTGGTCGTTTATGGTCAGTTGTGGTAATTTATAAATGTCAAAAATAACAAGTCTAATAGATTTTTTTGCATGAGTTTCAAAACAATACTAAATACATTGGTTATTATAGCATATATTGGTGTATGTACGTACTTCTCCACAAAAACATAAAATAATGGATACTTTTCTCTGCCACAAATCCAAAATACCTTTATATTATAATTGAACATTTCCATACATCAGGAGTAACTCCATCAAATTTGAAATAACTTCCAATACTAGAGCACCATGGTGACTCATAGAACTCCAAAACCTTCCCCGGAGTCATAGCCCCATTAAAGGACCCCTTTTTTGTTCGTTCGTGTTGTCAGCTAATAGTGTATTTTAGAACCTAATGGAAGTTTTCTTTAAATTTTTGCCATCGCCATCTAGCGGTGTATTTTAAAAAGTTAATGGAAGCTTCCTGTATTTGATTGCCTGATTCTGTCACCATGTAGCAGCATATATTAGGCTAGTGGAAGTTCCCTTTAATTGCTATAGTGGGGTAATTTGGAATTTGAGGAAGTATTATATTGTTATTTGCGGATTAAATTTCCGTCGGTATTTGAAATACTAAAACCCTATTGCCACTTCATAGAGTATTTTTGAAACAAGTTGAAGTTTCCTGCAAATATTATTACAGAGGAAATTATAACATTTTACGTTGCTGTATTTAGCCTTAGGGCATTACATGTTACACCATGTTAAATTTCTATTGTACAACGTTGCGTTAAAGGAATTTATTAAGATTCTTTGAACCGATTACAACTAAAACTATCTACAATTACAGTTTGTATCCAAGAGGTAGTTTCAAAATGTTGATCGCGTCGACATTTGGAGTTACTATATATTTTTTAGTCTCCGATTTACTTGTAACGTTATAGCACTTACCCCCAACGATTTTTATGTCATTGTACATATGCACATGATTTTCTCTATTGTTAACTACTGTGTCTTTCATCATCTCAAAATCGATTGTTTTTAAACTTTAGGTTAATTCCTTTAACCTCACTCTCAAATTTAAGTGATAGATCGATGGTGAAAAATCCCTTGAAGCTATACTTCTTGGATCCAGCCATGGGAAACTCGGTAATATAGCTACCTTTACCATATACCTTCAGTTCAGTGGTTATATCCCCTAGGAAGTCACAACGTAGAGGATTCCAGACAGGAGGTCTGGCCATAATATGTCATAGATATTGTCTAGTTTTTCTGAATAACTATATAGTCTTAAACTTGCGTGAACAGTTGTGTAAGCAGCTATGGCTACATTTTTAGAGATTCACCCTTACCCTCGGGTCTATCCCAACTTACACCAGAATTAACGTTAATAGGTGTTACTGATTGTATGTTAACCAAAGAATCTATAAAAGGTTAAACAAAATATTTTAGTTCAGATACAGTTCTACACTAGGTTAAATTCTCCCTTTGGGATTAGTCTAGGAAGATATTTTAAACCAGAATTTTTGCTAATTTTTACCAATCTAGCGGTATATCATCTTTTTCAAGATACTAATTAATGTAGGCAGTTACGTTTACTTATCATCGTCTGTTATACAATGACTGGACTTCCCCGAAAGTTTTTATGTTTAGGTTTTAAAATGTTGGCGATATACTCACTGGACAACCCGCTCGCATAGTTGTTTTCTTACAAATTACGACCGCTTAGTTCGCTTAATGGATACATCGCTCCTCCTAATATCAGATACTTCGTTTATATGTAGCTTACTTATAACTAAATGATAATTACAACAGTGAATATTCGGTATGGATCTATTTAATTGTTGTCTGCATACATTTCACTCATAACCTATGCCCTATCACAACATTAACCCATCAAATTATCTTTATTTGGTCCATTTTCTTTAACAACGTTTAGAGTCAATTTTGCTAGAACTTGGGCATACAATTCTTCGGTACTTTTAATGTATACAGTTGACTCATAAGCTTTAATAATTTTTCCGCCTCCCTCTATCGAAAGTACACACTTTCCTCTCTCATATTAGGCAAGAAAGTCATACTTTTCCTCCCTAGGGAGGAAAAGTAGTAACGTCAGTATGTACATTGTCAATAATGAATAACTTATAAGCATTGACCTACCCTACCTTTTCTATTATATTTAAATTTCCAGTTTTTTATAGAACACCCTATATATTTTGCAAAACAGTAGAATTTAGTTATAAATATTACCTCAACTTAACACTTTAAATAAATATTTTGACTTAAAAATTTGGTAAGATTTTCGACTTTAAGATAAAAATATTGCAGCATGTTATGGACGGCTGACCGTTCTCAAATTGATTGATATTTTTAACAGTGTTAAAGTGGGCACCTAGTTTACGTTTACTAAAATTTAATAATTCTTTAAAAAAATGAGTGATTCAACCGACAAGCAGGATTCACATCTATGCAATTTGTTGCAGGGATTTCGACCCTATGCAACACGGTGGAAATCCCTGCAATTCTAACCCCATACAACTAATAGTATGAAGTGCTCACACTTAAGGACTTTTAAATTAGACTAAACGCCAAATACGAAAACACCAAGCTGCGCGAAAAAATCACGTGACTGTGTACTATTCAACCGGAAAATATTATTTTTTAAGAAAAGTAAGTTACGTTTTGTACATTTTTTAGTTAATAACTTAATTATGGTGTTTATATTTTATAATTTGGACAATTTAAACAAAAAAAAACATTTATTTAATTGTGAAAAGTGAAATATTGTGAAAAGTGAAATATAAGGTTATGTTACTTGTTCATAAATTTACTCGCAAATGTAATTTGCATTTTAATTATTAACCACAGTTCTAAAGGGAAAATAATTCGTGTCTAAACAGTTTTATACTTTCAAAAAAGTACATTTTCAAGATTGTCGATGAAATAAAATATTACACAATTACTCTACCCTTATTTCTTGGTGCGGTTTTCATTCTTTTATTAGAAGTCTTGAACGATTCTATTTCATCACGTTGAATTGCACTCCCTTCTTTAATAATTCTAACGACGGTACTTTTAGATACTCCAGTTGCTTTCACAACGATATCAAGAACGTTAACTGTAAAGAAATGTAATCGTGAAAAAACTGACAGATGTTAATCGTACAATAATGACATACCTTCATTCATATTTTTATGAAACTGATAAACATTCCAAATAATTTCGTGGGCATCTTGCGATAAGACACGCCACTTCTTTGCTGGAATGTTTGATGTACTATGCTATTTGAATTATGTATAATTGTTATTGGTTATTTGTTATTAACGGAAAAATATGGATTTTAAGGAAAATGTCGCATTAATGTGCCTTATAATTGGTGCAACTAGTTTGTTACCAGAACGAAAAAAATGGTGGATTAAACTGTGGATTTGTAACAACCCATTTTGAGTTGTATTAAAATATACAGTAATTTAGGTTCTTCAATCATTTGATTGTAAATATAAGAAACATTTATTTATTAATGATTTGTAGCTATAAGGTAGGCAACTTAATTTGCATTTTTTTAGGGGTTTATAGTGCATATCTTCTTAATGGTTTATACTCCCACTTTAAATTATTTTTCTGCTCAATACGTTCGCGCAACGCGTCATCGTTGACTTAATTCTTTGCGCAAATTTTTCGCGCACGACTACATCGTCTGATATTCTGGGTGTCCATTTGAGTACTTAATGAACCTTATGTTGACTAGGAAGCCATATTTTTGGGGTTTCCACCTAAATTTTGTGAAGTGCCATTGATTTGATGGCATTTTTACTTTCTTTCTTTTATTTTTACTTGGATTTACACTTTAATTACATTTTAAGTACGCATTTAATTTTACTGATTTTATGACCAATTTTTATTTGAAAATTTCAAGAAAATGCATTAAACGGATTATTCCATTTCATGAAGATAAATATATAAGAGATAAAATTCCAGTTTGGGTGTGGTTGACAACATAAAAGCATTGTTATTGCAATATATTGCGCAACATTGAGACAAGAATTACGTCACCGTGGTTTGAATTTCTGCATTATTTTTTATAAAACCAGGGCTTCTCAAGCAGAAGTATTATATTTTGTAACAAGTATTTAAAGTTTAATGATTTTTTTAGTAATTTAAGGCTATTTTTAAGATATATTTTATTTAACCCTATCATTTTAACTGTAAATAAACATAGTCTGTATATATTTTTATTTTTTTACATTTTGATAAAATTGTTATTGTAAAACTCGGTTTAGTTATTCCGAGCATTATTAAAAATAACTTGGCGTCCGAGATCATTTTTATTAGTGTTACATTGCAATTTTTTATTATTTATGTTCAGTGGAAATAACACAGCAGAAATTGTGGTAATTAAGCAAATCGAAAGAATGAACCACCCTACGTTAATCTACCGATTTGAGTCAAAGGCATTATTTTTGGTGAATGGTTTGTATCTCCAGTTAGTTTAACGATTTGTTTTTGGAGAACTTTTACACTTATTTCTTTATTAAATTATTAAAACACATTTTTATACTTTATACGATTACCATTTACACCACCTTCATTATAGATTATGCAAAGAAATGAAAAAGGGAATTTAAATTTGGTGAATATGGAGTTGAATGACGACCCTGATAGCTACCGGAATTTTGTAAGAATGATTAAATGTGAATTTGAACATTAGATATGGTGAAAAGTGATATACAAAAACAAGACACAAAGTTTAGAGATTTGATTTCCCCAAGAGACAGGTTAATAATATGAAAATGTAAACTTTCACCATTAACACTCATAATAAAATACTTATCTTTTTTGGGATTTTTTTAATGGTGTACTTTAAATTATACAATCTAAACGTTTCGATAACACTTACAGTTATCTTCGTCAGTAGTAATGTTTGTTAAAAATTGTTAAAGATGTAGTAAACAATTTTGTCAAATTTGAAAAATTAAAACATAAACATAAGCCTGCTATTAGTATAACAGTTTGGGAAACATAAAGCCAACTATAAAATTTTTAGTAAACAATAACTAGGTCATAAAATTAAATATTATTAAACTGCCTCAAAGATGACAAACCAGAACACTCTCTACGACGAAAGCTAACAAAGGTTTAAGCTACTCATTTAGAGTTGGCCACTTTACAATTTCTTTAATAATTCCACAAGTTTGCAAAGCAATTTATACAAATTTAAACACCAAATACTTAAAAGTATGGAATAAATTTGCATTTTGGTATGGTAACAATTTTATTTTAGATTCCTAACACAGTAGCTGAATGGTTGAATATTGCAGCAGATTTTCAAAAGAAATGGAACTTTCCAATACCCTAGGAGCCATGGATGAGAAGCATATAACAATAAAAGCTCCGCTTTCCGAAGGATCATCATATTTTAATTATAAGGGATCACATAGTATTGTGTTACCTGCTGTGGTTAGTGAAAATTATAAACGTGTATATGTTGATATTGGTACTAATGGAAGAGTGTCAGATGGAGGTGTTTATAAAAGAAGTGTATTAGCCAATAGCGTTTCTAAAAATACACTCAATTTCCCTGAAACGATTGTCTGCCTGGGTGTTAGAAGGCAGTTCCGTACGTCCTTGTTGCCGATGCTGCATTTCCTTTGAGTGAGCACATTTTAAAACCATTTCCATTCAGGAATATTACACGTGAACAAAGAATTTTCAACTACCGTTTAAGTAGAGCTTGGTGTGTAGTGGAGAATGTTTCAGTATATTGGTCAATCGTTTCAGAGTTTTACTAAATACCGTATATTTAGCTCCTGATAAGGTTGAAATTATTGCATTAGCTTGCGTTACTTTACACAATTATTTAAGTATAAATATTATTAATGAAGGAAATGTGGATTGTAGATTTACGTTTAAGTACGGATTAAGTAAGCAGAATTGTGGAAATAGGGCAAAAAAATCGGTTTTAGATAATAGAATGGAATTTATGAAATATGTAAACACAATTGGTGCAGTTGATTGGCAAAATAACTTAGAATAAGTTTGTTGACAAAATTATTAACTATGTTAAAAAAATCTGTATTTAGATAATAGTAATTGCAATATAGGCTTTTTAGTGGAGTTGATCGGCCTATTTCCACAGTTTATGCTTTTTGAGCGCGACGTTTCGGAAGCGGACTCTGCTTCCGTCATCAGGCTTAGTCCTGAGAAGGACTGTTTTCGCACTTGAGTCGAATTCATTTATTACATCTAATTTTTCTCAAGCACTTGACTACTCTCAGATTCGAACTTGGTACCTTTCACTTACTAGTCTGACACCTTTACCGCTGAGCCACTGAGTAATCCAATATATATTTGTTAGAACTTATATATATATTAAACTATTTTCGTGGTTGCGCAGAAGTTTATTGCGCATGTTGCGCCGTAATCTCTTGCGCAGGTGTATTGCGCTTAAGCTCTTCGCGCATTATTGGAATCCATATGGGTTTCATTTCTACACTAGCTTGGCTTATTGGATTTTCTGCTAGTGCGATGAATGTGGCTTCTTTGAGTTTCCGACGAGTTGTATTCTCGTCCTTTGCCACTATCTGTATGTTATCCCATTGGATGCGGTGGACTTCGTTCCAGACATGTTCAGCGATTCTTGATCTTTCTGTTTCGCCCTTGCGGACGTGGTTCTTGTGTTCCTGAGTTCTCACTTTGAGTGGTCTACTGCTCTCTCCTATGTATGCTCTGCCGCATTCGCATGGTAGGTTGTATACACAGTTCTTGGAATTCTGATCTTCATTGTATGGTTTGGTTTTGGTTAGTATTCCCCTGAGCGTTCTGGTCGATTTGAAGGCAGTACGTATCTTGTATTTGCTGCCTATCCTTCGTATTTTGTCTGAGGTACCTTGTATATATGGTATTATCGCTGTATATTTAGGTTCTTCTTTTTCGGTTACCCTTTCCTGTTAAGGTTAGGTGTTAGATCAGGGGTAGCCATTTTCTTTGAGTGTTCTAGCGATATTTGCTTTTCTCTGTTCAGGTCCTCTTGTTTTGAGCATATTGTTTTTGCTATATCGTACAAGCATTTTGCTACGCCTAACTTCACGTTTTTGTGGTGATTGGAGTTGTAGTGTAGGTACCTCCCCGTGTAGGTAGGTTTCCTGTATACACTTGTCGTGAAAGTGTTGTCATTCCTATGTACAAGTACATCCAGGAATGGCAGTTTTTGTTCCGACTCCAATTCCATTGTGAATTTGATGGTGGTTGCGCGGCTATTTAGATGATCTAGGAATTCACCTAGCATATGCTTGCCGTGTTGCCAAACTACGAATACAAAATATAGGCTTTTTTTCACTGTGTTCAATAAATAAATGATAAATTCTTAAATGTTATCTTCTTCCTGGGAATCCATAATTAAATTGTATATATGTATTTTTAGTTGTCGCACTGTAGATTGAGATTTAATTCGTTTCAATTCACTTGCAACAGTTCTAAAAATATAATTTAATCAGTATTAAAAATAATGCCTAGTATATCAGTACCTTCCAAAAATTTGCAAGTCATCTTCACTTTCTGTTTGTCGGAATCTGTTTTGTTGTGTGTTTTGCAGAACTGTTGTAGCAGTTGAAATTAGTTGTGCTACTTGGAATGCTTTGTTCGTGTCTTGTTTCCTTCTCTTACAGGGGATGCTACCTGAAGCAGATGTAGTTGGGGAATCTGGGTACAACTGATGAGATTTTCTGTTTCTAGGCCCAAATGATAGAGAAAAACTAATTTAAACATAAAAACATAACTTTGAAAAACACGATCTATTTTCCTATTTTACATAATAATTGACAGTTATATGTACATTTTTTTGACCAAAGCCTTTTAGATATTTTGATTATATTTTATTACATTTTATTTGTTGTTTAATTTTAACACCCCTTCTCAATAAGTAAAATGTTAAGAGTGTTACAAAATTACAAGTTAAACAGACTTGAAAAACAATAACCTAATATCTCAAATTATACTTTAAATTTGACTTACAATTTGCAAAACTTTATTTGAAACAAAAATATCAAAGAACAAAAATATTGATAAAAACAATTAACTCATTTGACCTCCTTTTTTTTTAAAAAAAAATGCTAACCAAAATTAATCGATCTACAATGTTCTTTAAATTTTGCCGTGTATAGAGGTTTGGTCAACATATCTGCACTTTGTTTCTCGGTAGGTATACATTTCAACAACACTTCATTTTTCATAACCAAGTCCTTCACAAAATGAAATCGGATGTCCACATGTTTGAGTCTTTTGCGATTATCAGGCACACTTGCTATAGCTAAAGCTGACTGATTATCACAATAGGCTATAATTTTATCATCTTGACTGTTCCACAAAAAAATATCACTTAGAATTTGTCGCATCCAGACAGCTTCACTTGTAGCTAACGATAGGGAGATATACTCTGACTCTGTTGACGACAATGAGACAGCCACTTGCTTTCTGGAAGTCCATGACACACAATTTCCAAAACATTTGACAAAAAAACCTGATGTTGATTTTCTGTCTTCTTTGTCTCCTGCCCAGTCCGCATTAGAATATATTTCAAGACTTGGCGACACATTTTCTCTCTTGTAAGTGAGACAATACTCCAAAGTTCCGGCCACATATCTTAATATACGTTTTAATGCTTGCCAAAGCTCTTGTGTAGCACAACTTTGAAAACGACTTAATATAGAGACTGCAACACACAAATCAGGACGTGTTCCCAGAACAGCGTACATTAAACTGCCAATCAGTTGGCGACAACTATGCTCAATTTCTTTATTTTCTGATTTTGGTGCACGTAAATTTTCAAAATCTTTTTGAGGATCTATAGGAGTGGATATGGGTTTGCAATTTTGCATATTATATTCATTTAGTACTTTTCTAAGGTAAGTAGCTTGACTTAATTTTATTTCACCTTTATTTATATTATGACTTATTTCAATTCCGAGATAGTTCTTTATCTCCCCCAGATCTTTTGTTTTAAATGATTTTGCGATTTTCTTCTTCAGATTATTAATTTGAGATTCGTTTGAACCCACAATAACGATATCGTCCACAAATATAAGTAAATAAATCACATCCTTATCAAACCTTTTTATATACAGACAATAATCTGCTTTTGACCTTTTGAAATTTTTCATCAGTCCGTCAAAAGTGTCATTCCAGGTTTTAGGGCTTCTTTTTAAACCATAGATAGCTTTTTTTAACTTAAAGACTGTATCCTTTTCATCCTTTAACCCTTCTGGTTTTTCTAAATAAACTTCTGCTTGTATATTACCATTTAAAAATGTACTGCAAATATCCATTTGATGTGTAAAGTATTTATTTTTATTTGCTACTGCCATTAAAATTCTAAACGTTTGTAACGCAGCTACTGGTGCATAGATTTCATTTAACTTTGAGCTTGTGGTCTGCTGGAAACCACGGGCTACCATGCGTACCTTGTAGCTATCGGGCTTTTTACGAAACACCCACTTACTCTGAATTACTTCTTTATGTTTTGGACGAGGGACCTCCTCCCAGACTTTATTCTCTGTCAATGCATCAATTTCAACTTGAATTGCTGTTTTCCATTCAGACGCTTGATCAGATAACATTGCTTCTTTAAAGCTCGATGGACATTCAAAACACACAAACAAACTCTCATTAGTGCTACTTTCTTCTAACTTTTCGGTTAAGTTTGATAGGTCCATTTCACATTCTTCAAGTCCTGGAGGTGGTTTTAAGTTTCCTCGACTTCTCAAAAAATACTCATGAGATGTAGGACCTGTTTCAGAATCACTCGCCTCTTCATAAATGGAAACATCCGTCTCAGAGTTCTCTTCAATTAACGTGTCCTTATGGGAGTCTTCTTCTTCAGTAGTTACCACTGGTTCAACTTCTGGAATAGTAATAATTAACTGTTCATCTTTATTTGACTTTTCTATACCATGTTTATCAACTGTACACTCAAATAACTCAACGTCTCTACTAATTGTAATTTTCTTTGTATTTTCATCAATAAATCTAAAAGCCTTTGAGTTTTCACCATATCCCATAAACAGTAGTTTTTTTGATTTTGCATCCTACTTCTTTCTTTTTTGGGAAGGGACATGAACCATGGCTTTACAACCAAATATTCTTAAATTACTTAAGTTGGGTTTTTTACCTGACCAAGATTCTTCTGGAGTCTTTCCTTTTACAGTTATAGTTGGACTTCTATTTTTCAAATATACTGCAGTTAGGACAGCTTCCGCCCAATATTCTTTTGGCAATTTTGCATCAAATAACATAGTACGAGCCTTCTCTGTAATAGATCTTATATTACGCTCGCTTAAACCATTTTGCTGAGGTGTATAGGGGGCAGACAGTTGATGCTTTATTCCGTTTGCTTTTAAAAATGTAAGCATTTTTGAATTGACCAGTTCTGAACCATTGTCTGAGCGAATTGATTTTAACTTCTTACCAGTTTCATTTTCAGCCATGTTTTTAAAATCTATAAAATGCTGAACTGTTTCAGACTTATGTTTCATAATATATGCAAATGATTTTCTCGATGTTTTTTATGTTTAAATTAGTTTTTCTCTATCATTTGGGCCTAGAAACAGAAAATCTCATCAGGTTATGGGCCTTTGACCGTTTAAGTATATAAAACTTTAGGTTTATATAAGTTGTGTGCAAAAAAAAAATGGCTTCAGTTTCAATACCAAGCATCGAAAAACTGAGTGGTAGAGAAAATTTTACAAACTGGAAAATTGCAATGAAAGCTTCCTTGGAATTAGATGATTCATGGCAAGTAGTTGAAAAACCAATCACCCCTGGAGTGGACGGTAAAATTAATGAAACATTAGCTAAATGCGATCGTATGGCAAAATCTAAAATTATATTATGTATTGATCCAATAAATTATACTCATGTTAGTTCCTGTACATCAGCACACGAGATGTGGGAAAAACTCGAGAGCGTATTTGAAGATAAAGGTCTAACCAGAAAAGTTGGTCTACTTAGAACCTTAGTTACAACTAGAATGGATCAGTTTAAAAACGTAGAAGAATATGTAAATAAAATTATTACAACAGCTCACAAGTTAAGTCAAATTGGTTTTAAGGTGGATGATGAATGGATAGGTACACTTCTATTAACCGGTTTACCTTCAGAATACTCTCCTATGATAATGGGTATTGAAAGTTCAGGTATTCCAATTACTAGTGATTCAATTAAGGTCAAGACGTAAAAAGTATAAAAGATTCAGAAGCAGCTTTTTTCTCTAAAGGAAAAAGAAGGTACAAAAATTATAATAACACTAATAATAATTTTAACAAGTCACGACCAAATTGTTATATTTGTAACCGTTCAAATCATTACGCAAAAGATTGTAGATATAGGCAAAAAGAAGGCCAAAATTATTTTCAAAAAATTCATAAAAAAGATGATTAGTCAAAAAATAAAGCGTTTCATGCAGTTTGCATGACAAATGAGACAAAAATTGATGGGTGGTATATTGATTCGTGTGCCCCCACTCATGTTACAAATAATATACAAAATATGGTAAATATTAACTCAGTTTGTGAAGAAAACAAATATTTCTATGGCAAATGGTGCAAGCTTGAAAGTAAAAGAAAAAGGTAGCATTCCAATTGAAGTAATTGTAAATAAAATTATTTCAAAAGTTGAAGTTCAAGATGTCCTGTACGTACCCCAGTTAACTGAAAATCTGCTATCAGTGAAACGGATGGTGGAAAAAGGTTTGACAGTAGTTTTCAATCAACAAAGTGGAATAATAACCGATCAAGATGGTGAATTGATAGCCACAGCCTCAGTGTTGAATAGTATTTATAAACTGGATCAAAATCAAGAACTTAAAGTAAAAAATGAAGATAATAAAGAACAATTTTCTTATGCTGCTGTAAAAGATTCAAGTTTATGGCATCGTAGACTAGGTCATTTATCAAGAAGTGGTATGAAACATATTAAATCAATGGTTGATGGAATTGAAAATTTTGAAATAGAAAAATCACAATGTGAAGTTTCTTTAGAGGGAAAGAATAGCAGAATGCCATTCCCAAAAAGTGAAATTAAAACAAAAGAACTACTTGAACTAGTGCATATGGATGTATGTGGTCCTATGGAAACACCTAGCATTGGTGGAGCTTATTACTATTTGGTAATAGTAGACGATTTTTCGAGAAAAACTAATTTAAACATAAAAAACATAACTTTGAAAAACACGATCTATTTTCTTTTTTACATAATAATTGACAGTTATATGTACTTTTTTTTTGCCAAAGCCTTTTTGATATTTTGATTATATTTTATTACATTTTATTTGTTGTTTAATTTTAACAACAACTCGCTCTCCTACAAGTCGTCGAGCGATCCTACAAACACAATTTCGCCTTCATCTTCAATTGTTGCTCTTCAAAATTACGTAATAAAATGAGTTATTTAGAATAATTAATTCAATACTTACATCCATATTACTAACTGAAGCTCTAATTGGGTCAGTGCTTCTTAAAAAATCTAGCTAATAAAAACACCACAATTTTGGTTGAACCAAATCGTCGGGAGATGAACCACTACAGGCATTACTTTTCAATTTTGATAATTCCTTAAAATATTGTGAGCGCAGACCACGGGCTTTTTGTTTAATGTCATCGACAGTAAGACATTGATTTGCACAAAATGGTCACTGCAACAAGTCGTTTTGTATTGATGTTAATTGATGCATATCTTTTATGTTTATTTTTATATTCTGGATCCGTTGTACAATATAACAATGGTTTATTTTGATATAACTCTATCAACTCTTTTGTAGCTTCTTTTCTCCATCAAAATTTACGATTATGATTAGTATTTATTATGCTGCTTATTTTATAAATAGCAAAATAGGTACCTAATTTCCACAAAAACTTTCACTTTGGATTTGTTTTAGATGAGCGAGAGCACTATTTCAACGTTGTACACAACAAATGTATCACTACAGAAAAAATCCGTTGGTATAAGGAATAACCCTAGAAAGTTACCAGAATCCTCTATAAAATCCCTTTAGACATTTTTCCATCTATAGAGCGAAAATATATATGTCTGCACTGTAATGTTGACCAGATTTTTTGCACATGTATTGCATAGGATGTTAGCAGTATATCTTTTTATGTATATGCTGTTTCCTATAAGGATTAAAGGCAGGGTGATTAACAAAAAGGAAGAAAGAAAAGGTAAAAGAACGTAGCTGATAAAAGTAGGTAGGTAATACAATGTTAAAAAAAGCACGGAAATAATGATTATGTAAACAAAAGGATTAATACAAAACGACGGAATAACTAATAAGGTACAAAAAACAAGGGTAACAGAGAGCGAATAAAAAAAGGTTAAGTTAGAACAATAAACGCGGATTGCCAATATATGGTGATATTTCACGTTTGTGTGGCCATCCTGCTAAATTGAAACACAACTAGGGTAGAACTTTTGTCTCTCTCATTTAAATGTCAAATTTGAATGGAAACCGTCTAATAGAACTTGTTCTAAAACTGCGCAAGGCCAAAATCCCATACATCTGTGGGTATAATTGCATGGTGTGAATGCAAATATTGCTGCGATTTCTTGCAGGATGCAAATTGCAGGGATGACTTGCGTAAGTGTGCATCCTACTTTTAGAATATACAAATACACCGCCCGATACCCGAGAAGAAGTAAATATAGCGCTTATATCTCTCTTACCAGAAAAATCCAGAGAGAGATATGAAAAACAGTACTCACATTATAAGAAATGGGCCGAAGAAAACCATATCACTAATTATTCGGAAAATGTAATAAGGTAGGTGCACCAGTTATAGGCAGTGCTCCAGTAATTGACAGTTTTTCACTTAAAAAATTATAATAAGCTTATAGAGCAGTATATCGCTATTTTTTTTAAACAATCGGTAATTACAGAGTATCTGGCAACCTAGCTTGAAATCGAGATCCTCACCCAACGCCTTGTCACGTGGTTTTAAAATGGTGGAAGTGATCCATGTTTGTAATGTTATATTTCCTTACGTAAATTATTAAGGTAAGATATTTAAATATGTAATTTTAATTTTTGTAAAAATGAATAAAATAAGTTATTAAGTATATGGAGCTGTAAAAGAACAGTTATAAATATATTTCTATATGTTATTTGATCCAAGTTAGCTTTTATAACCTCTATACAGGGGTGTCAATTATTGGGTCGACAGATAACACACATGCTCCAGTTATTGCCAGACCTGTCCAACACTGGAACATTAACGAAATTTAAGATGACAGTATTAAAATGTTAATATATGTATTATGGGCCTTTCCTATAAATATGAAGAAAAAACAATCATTCTCTCTAGTTATTGACAGGGTGCCAGTTACTGGTGCAATTAATGTCATTGACTGGAACACTTTGTTTCAGATATGGCATCCCGAAAACAATATACTAAAGAACAAATGGTTGAAGCTGTTAATGCTATGGCAGGGGGATTACCAGTGGCGACAGCAGCAAACCAATTTGGAGTCCCGAGAACCACCCGGTTATCTAAGACATCCGGAAAAATACCAGTTGATTGTAGAATGGGTCCTAGTACTATTCTTACTGCTGAGGAGGAAACACTGTTGGTGCAGTGGATATTATCTTTGGCTGCAGTACATCAACCTGTCAATAAAGAACAACTGTTGGATAGTGTTCAACTTTTATTGCTGCAACAGAAGAGAGTGAACCCTTTCACTGATGGCCGCCCTGGTCGAAAATGGTTCGAATCATTTTTGAAGCGGCATCCAAGAGCAACACAAAGAGTTTCACAAAATTTAACACCTTCACGGGAAAATGTTACTGAAAAACAGATTCGCCAATGGTTTACAGAAGTTAAAGGTTACCTTGAGTTTAAAAATTTGACTGATATATTGAATGACCCGACAAGGGTATTCAATTGTGACGAGAGTGCGTTTTTCCTGCAGCCAAAAGGTGGAAGAGTATTGGCAAAAAGGGGAGCTAGTAGTGTTTACATCGCAGGCACTAATAATAACAAGGAGAATCTCATGGTTCTTGTAACAGCCAATGCAGCTGGCGACTTGGGGCCTCCTATGATAGTTTTCAAATATGAGGGAATTCCAGCGCACATAGTCCAAAGTGTATATAACGTCGACAAAATGTGGGAATAGGGCGTTCCGAGAGTGGATGGATGTGTGGAGGCACGTTTTATGAATACATCACAAATATATTTGTGAAATGGTTAGATGATCACAAAATCAAGCGACCAATCGTGTTATTTGTAGATGGACACGTCTCACATATGACTTTACCTCTTTCCAAATTTTGTTCACAAAATGGTATTGAACTTCTTGCCCTTTACCCGAACTCCACACGTCTTCTTCAACCTATGGACGTTTCAGTATTCAAGGCCCTGAAGGTATATTGGAAAAAAAGTGTAAGAGGGTGGCATGTCGAAAATTATGGAACCAAGCTCCGAAAGGAAAATTTTCCAGTAGTGTTTAGCCAAGCTCTGAAAGACATTACTAAGGAAACAATTCGAAATGGGTTTGAAGCATGTGGTCTGTCACCATTTAATATGGAAAAAGTAAAGTATTCCAATATATCCTCCAATAAAAAACCCATCAAGAGTGACCAGAATAATCAAGGAAAAGAGGGGTTATTCATATTAGAAAAATATATACCTGCAAAAAAACTAAGAATGTTTAAAGCTAATTTAAATTCAACATGGAAAGGTGATGTCAAAGACACATCTTTGTTTGAAGTGTGGGAAAGAATCTACAAAGATGAAACTGTATTTAAGAAGGCTCTATTTTTCCCGGAAGAAACAACTTCTGCTAAAAAGAAGAGAAAGGAGAAAGTTCCTTGTGCAATCACATCCGAAATATGGCAAGAATATCACACAAAGAAACACGAAGAAAAACAAAGGAAGGAGACTGAAAAACAGAAAAGAGCTGAAGAACGAAAACGAAAAAAAGAAGAAAATGAAAAGAAAGCAGGAGGTCAGAAAGTAAGCAGCAAAGGAATTAAAAAGAGAAAACCTAATCACGATTCTGAAAGTTCAGAGGAAGAGTGGATTGAAAGTGGCGATAGCCTCGATGATGTTGACATTACACAAAAAGAAAACGAGGATGATTCAGAAGACAGCCAAAATTTGGATGGTCCAGAGATATCCTATGACAATATTCAAGTTGGGGATTTCATTTTGACGAAGTTTTTAGGAGGAAAGAGACACACAATGTTTTACACACAGATATATATATATATATATATATATATATATATATATATATATATATGTGTGTGTGTGTGTGTGTGTGTGTGTGTGTGTGTGTGTGTGTGTGTGTGTGTGTGTTATAGAAACAAAGAATTATGAAACCAATATAGAAGTGGTATCTTTAAAATCAATTAATAAAACATCTTTTAAAGTGGTCGAAACAGATACCTCTATCATAAGTTTAAATGATATAATTCGAATATTACCTCAACCCGAACTGCAAGCCATAGGAGATAGAATAAAATATGTGTTTAGTGAAGATGTTGACATTTTTGAAGCTTAGGCTTACACTTATTTTGTATATTTCTTTGTATTTTTATATTAAAAATAAAAAAATTACCGTCAGTCATTGGAGTGTCAATTACTGGAACATAAGAAAATCGGAACGTTTATTACTGGTACTTGAAACATCCGAAAAACAAAAATTTATATTTTATGTAAAATAAAACAAAGTTTAGTAAAAATTATCCTAGTTAAAATGACCTAAATACCAATGTTTGGAAAAAAATATCAAAATTAGTCTGAAACTTTATTTGAATTTTTCATAAGTATTTTTACTACATTTTCTCCCTAAAACTGTCAATAACTGGTAAATTTACCTTACTTGGTTACTTTTCGATATTAAGTAAAACATTATGGTCAAAATATTCTATGCTACGCACAATGGTGCAAGTAAATGAGAACATAGACATTAAATACCCAAAATTAATAGCTTTTTTAAAAAGACGAAATGCAGGATACAAACCCAACAAGGCCAAAACATTTACAAGAGAAGAAGTAAACACATTTTTAATAGAAGCCCCCGATGGTGTATATTTATTAATAAAGGTAAGATATTGTCAGGAGGTAGGTAGGCAGGTATTTAGTAATATTACAAGAGAGTGGGAATAAATTGAAAATAAAATTTGTCATAAATATCTGTCAACAACTCAACCCACGTTATTCACGGGTTTCGCAACATTATACTGTCATTCGTGGTGACGGAGTGGGTAAGCGCAGGTCTCACGTTTGGGCTAGACCTGCAGGTCCAATCCCAGGATAAACAGTTACCTTTTTTTTAATTTTTAAATTGTTGGTTTCGATTTATATTACAGTAGACTACTATACTCCATTTAACGAACAGATTCAGTAAATGCTCCTCCTACAAATTTGTAGGTGCGTGCTACTAACTGCACATAGGCCTTGTTTACAGCCATCAAAAAATTACTTTCCGGGTAATACAGTGGTAGAATTACATTCAACGGTTCTTTAATGTATGCATATGAATTATTGTAGTCCCTAAAATGTATAATTATGTAGTTTTAACAGTAAGTAACCAAATAATAAACATACTTAGAAATATAAATATTTTAAAATCACACATATTTACGAATCAAAATTCTCTGTCGCCAATGAACCGGTTTTAATACGGTTTGAAAACAAGCATCTTTATTCTATGGGAATGTTGACATGCTGTACATAACTCGTTAATGTTTACCAATCTGTCAAATCTCATATGAAGTCAAGTTAAATTGTCAGGGCACGTATTTTGCAAAATTTTTGAAAATGAAAAGTACTAGAGCAAAAGCTTTAACCAAGATAAAGAATGAAAACGCAAATGCTAAATGACAAATTACTTTGACATTTATAGGTTAATATAACACAAAATTTTTCGTGGTTGTGTGAACCCGGCTAACCAATAGAAATGTGTCATTTAAATTTGGCACTAACTCGTGGGAGGAGCACTTACTTAATCTGTTCGTTAAACGGAGTATAGGTAATGTGAAAAATAAATAAAAAATTATGATAATTTAATTGTAATTTAATTCGTAGGTTCTCGTTGTTTTCGGAATTGCTGGAGCATGTAGATGTGACGAGCTCATTAAAATGACGGTGGATGACATTGAAGATAATGGCACTCTTATAATAGTAAATATTCCCAACTCAAAAACATATTGACAACGGGCATACATAATAAATGCTTCAACAGTCAATGGCCCAAATTATATTCAGATTTATAAAAAATATATCTCGCTACGTCCCAAAACGGAACATAAACGTTTATTTGTGTGCTTCAGAGCAGGAAAATGCATTAATCAAGTAGTTGGCAAAAATACTATATCTAAAGTTCCACAAAATAATTTTGAATATCTTAAACTTCCAAATGCCGAACATTATACAGGCCACAGGTGCAAAAGAACTTCTGCAACTCTATTAGTAAATGCTGGTGGAAATATTCTAGCTCTGAAACAGCATGGAGGTTCGAAATCAACGTCCATATCAAAAGGCTATGTTGAACAATCTCTCGTAAAAAAAGAGAAAAACAATGGGAATCAATGAACAAGTTTAAATTGATCATAATCAACCCAGTACTTCCAGAGGTTATCAAGTTTGTAATAATGTGCTCAACAAGAATACTACCAATACTGCTTTGGATCTGGCTCCATCACTATCTTCCAGTGGTATTCATCTTACAACTGCCCAGAACTGTACGTTCAATATTAATATCACAAACACCTCAGACATAAACCAAAAATAAAGCATTTTTTAGTTTTAATAGTTATGGCAATGTTGATAATTTTGTTATTTAATTTTAGATTTATATATAAATTTTCGTTATTTGAGGTAGGCGGAAAAATCATATGTATTGCATGGGAGTATAGTGCCTTTTCCTCCCTTGAATGTTTACTGCCCTCCGCTTCGCGTCGGGCAGTAAACTTCATTCTCGGGAGGAAAAGTGACACTTTCCTCCCTAGTAATACAAATAGCTATTAAATAACGAAATCTAATATCAAAGTTTCTATGCTCTACTAAGTACTTTGTGCCATCTGCAAGAATTGTAAACCAGGGTGCATCATTAATAATTGCTTTCACGAACACAGACTGTCAAGATTTGAATAAGATCTTTTTGTACTGGCATTTCTTGAAATAGTTTTGGCATATTTCATTAGTGTTTCATCTTCACACAGGTTAAATTCGAATAAATTCTTTGTGCCCTGGGAAACTACAACTTCTACGCATTGGTAATTCGTTAACAACCTTAGATTATAGAAAAGAGAAGATGTAACATCTTGGTTATAATAAAATGCGCGAAGGCTAACACTTTTGTTCAGTTGGACGTCTGGAGGCGCGTATTGGATTATTTATGCTAAATAATATATTAATATTGCTTTCTCATATACGTAGGTATAAAGAGAAAGCTCTGTACGAAGGGTCGTTTTTATATTCTCGGACTAGGCATGATAAGAGTAGCTTAGAACAGCAACAGAAATTTCTTTTTCAATATAGACCCCTTGCTTTTCAATACAAGTATTACATCGTTTCAATAACATCTTTAACCCATTATAAAAATATTCTTTTGGTTTGCTCGCAAAATGGCTTTCAACAGCCGCTATAAGTTCATCATCGTCCCTAAATTTTCTTCCCCTTAGTGTTATTTTGAGATCTGGAAACAAAAAATAGTCACTGGGGGTTAAATCTGGACTATAAGGTGGATGATCAATTTCTACAAAGCCACATTTAGTAACGGCAGCTTTTGAAAGTCTTGACTTATGGGCTGGTGCATTATCATGTAGCAGCAGGGCACTTCGCGTCAGTTTTCCGCATCTTTTTACTTTAACAACATCTCTAAGGCGATGCATTAAGCTTGCATATTACTCCCCTGTAATTGTACCACCCTTCTTCTGATAATCAACCATTAAAATTCCTTGGCAATCCCAAAAAACAGCTGTTTTTATTTTTCCTGCAGAAGGGGCGATTTTAAACTTTTTGGGAGGACTGGAATCCCTAATACGTCACTGCATCGACTCTTGTCTCGACTCAGGATCAAAATGATGGACCCAAGTTTCATCTCCGGTAATAAGTCGATTGATAATTAAATCTAGTTCGTCCCCATAAAGCGCCAAAAATTCATCACACTTCTCCATTCGAGTAAGCATTTGAAAAGGCGTAAGCATTCGTGGAACCCATCTCGCACTGACCTTTTTCATGCCAAGGTAATCGTGTAGAATTCTGTAAACTGAGGTTTCTGAAACTCCTAATAAAGACGCTAATTGTCGCTTCTTTAATCTTAAGCTCTACAAGTAAACAGTTAAAGCACATTACTTTCATGTACTCTGGCGACAACTTTGGTGACGTTATCGGAACTGTTCGATATCATTAGTGGACGTCTTGGGTAGGAGAAAAGACAGTCTACGCAGTAGCCAATCTCCTCTTTTCTATAATCTAAGTTAAGAATTATAAAATGCCAGCAATGGAGGTCACTTAACATAGATTACGTTGTAGCACTAGAAATTTCTTGGCCTGTTGAGAGATGTAGTTTATTTTCCACCCACTTAGCTATTAATAACACATAGACTTTGGATGAATCATATTATCAACCCGTTTGAGTTTTCTAAAGCAGCTTTACAATGGGGAGCAGTGCGTCTCTGAAGAGAAAGTATTTAAACTGAGTAAACTTTTATTAACCATTTTATTGTTAGGGCACAAAGAACCCGTAGAACTGCTCATATACAGCGGGAGATCTACATTCGCTTAAAACGCTTAAGCGGAAGGATTTCTTAGAATAAGGGCCGCGGCTTCGAAGGCGTTCTTAACTTTTTCAATAAAAATATATTACAAATTTAATTCCATTTTTTTGAGATGACTAGTTCATGCAATCCGGCATCTCAATCTTAATATTGGGTACTTTAAAGAATATTAATTCTTCATCCGCGTTCAGTTAGAACAGATTTTGTGCTAGCCTGTTAGTCTATATTCGTAGTGAAGTCAATATATTTTTGGTTTTATTCGCGGAAAGTGTAGAGCACGTAGAGAGTGTGCGTGCCATAATACAGCACGTAAGAATTTATTTATTTTTAATTTAATTTCCAACACGAAAACATTTTCACTTTATTTACTTTAAGATAGCGATCGAACAGTTATAAGTTTATAACACAGTCATAACACTAGTTACTTAGCTAAAGAGGAGAAGTGGAGCCTAAACGGAGATAAACGCAAAAGATAACGGTATAGCGCTTGCGCTCAAAAAATAAGTTTGTGGTTGTTCATATATTATTTGTATTTGTTAATCATCGACCATTTACGAAATGTGAATACCCAATTTTGTGATTCGGTTACAACCCACCTTTTAACAAATGAACAGTAATATTCAAGCTGTCGGTTACTACCCTAGTTCAGAGTGGACAACATTCTGCATCTAAAATATTTTCAGTAAAACAAAAATATGTTATGAGTGGTAAAGGAACTGAGACAAATAATCCAGAGTGAACCATGTAAAGTCCGATTTACTAAAAATGTTGGTTGATTATTGACTATACTTATTTGAATTATGTACAGTTGCGAGCAGAAAAAACTGGTACACCCTAAATTTTAGTTGTGTGAATTGTAATGTGAAACGAAAATGCCTGTTACATTGACATATCTGAAATTCTTGTCAATTTGAAAGTTGTAAGAATGACGCAACTAAACTAAGTGACAGGAGCACTAATGTCAATGCCAGTTGAAGCAAATACCAAATTGTGAATCATGGATTAATCGTCCCAGTTTCTTTGTCTCGCTACTGTACATTGGTACAAAAATAGATCAAACATTTCGCCGTTTAAAGAATATAAAGATTTAGTTATCAATTCTATTCTAGAAAGTCAATTTTATCCCATTTTAAGGTGTCTATAAAAATAACACTAAATAAGTGGTAGTTTTTAGATGGTCTTGTTCAACAGTTGTCTAAACTTATTTAGGTAAAAAAGTCTTAAGGACTTTACACATGTCTTTAAAGGTCCCAAATGAATCCGATTATTGGCTATGAAACACTATATAGAGCATGTGTAAAATGATATCTCTTTCTAGCATTACTTAATTGGTATTAAATCTACCTTTTTTTAAGGATTGTTTGAAATATTTCATGTGTTTAATTGTTACATATTGCAACAGCGCTTCATTTAAAAGTAACGAACATAAGAACTGTCAGTGCAAATGTTTAATTTCTGTGCTTTAATTTAAAGTTTTAATTTTCTTTAAGTAACATAAGTGAACCATTTAAAATTTGCATACATGTAAAAAAATTAATAACATGAATTAATTTAAAATGGAGAATTTGGATTTAATGACTTTTGTTAGTCCAGAAAAATCAAATGATCAGATAACCAAACGTAATTCACGTTCTCCAGGAAATAATCCATTTGATACTTTTTCAAAAAATGCAGATTTTGACTTTGTTGTTGTTAAGGATATGGACTACTTTGCAAAATGTGATGATATTTCTGGAAAGGAATCTTTAGGTATTTTAAAATTGGAATGTTTAAATTCAAGTTTTAACAATGAACTTTTGAATGTACCAAGTGTTAATATTAGTGATCAGAAATCGAAAGATGTTATTAGTCCCTTGAATACTGCTTTCTTACAAGTACCGTCATTTCACACTCATTTAAATAGCACATCTGGAACTCGTTTTAATTCTGAAAGTTTAGAAGGTAGTGTACTATCGCAAATTTGTTCAGTGAATTTTGAACATTCTGACAATAACTTGAATGAAGCATTTCTAAGTGAAAATTCTAAACTTAAACGAGAATCAATTAGTACTTGTATGCCTTCGACAGAATTTAATCGTAAAAATGTTGATAGCAAACGTGCGTTATCCTTACCGGAATTGAAAGAAAATGGACCTTATGATATTCAGAGCTGCAAAGAAGAAATATCAAATAGTAAAGTGGAAGATTTAGATGAAGTTTTTGTAAGTATAGTTTGCTATAAATGTTATAATGTTATGACTATTTTGTAGAATAATTCCGTATTTATTGAAGCAAATGATTTGGCTTCTAAAATTGCAGATGGTTCTATTCTTTTAAATGAAAAGTGTAAGTATGAAATTAAAATTTTGATTTCTTTGCACAGTCATAGTCGAAGATTTAAACTTTTTGCCACAAGTACTTATTTGAAATCCAAGATCCTTATTAAAAAAGATGATTTTATTTTTACACGAACAATTCTTTATCTTCCATTAATTAAAGAAGCTGGAAATAGTAATAGTAAAAAATTAATTTGAATTGAGATATTTTGTAATTAATATAATTACATCATATTTTGCTTATTTTTTTTACTCTTATTCATTTTTATTGTATAATTTTATATTTATTAAATGACAACTTTTCCTAATAGACAATAGACAGATATAAAATTGAGAATATAATTGATTATTCACATAGGGTTGTTATGAACCTGCATACTTTCCTTAGTAACATGTCTATTACAACTATAGGTATGTCAACCTAACCCCATCAACCAATGAAATAACACAAATTTCACATTTTGCACCAATCACATTTCAATTAACTGATAAGTGTTACGTAGCACTAAAACAAATAAATACAAAAATGAATTATTTATTAAAATTAAATATACAGTTATTATAATATACTCGATAGACAAGATTAATTCTTTTCACAGTTTTCATTATTAAACTTATGCAAGTCAAGTAAAATGTATTTCGTGTATAGTTGCTTCGCTTCTATAATATTGGCTAAGGATGCATTGCTAAATTTGCTAGAACGACCCCATGTGGTTAATCAATTATATTCTCTTCTTAAATGTAACTTATACTATACTTATTATTGATGATAACACTTGTTAAAGCCTTCAGAAAATTTTCATGGGCTTTAACTCGTGTTATCACCGATAATAAACATAGTACTAGTTCTATTATCCCTATAAATGGTTTAAAATTCTTCTCTGAATTTGGAAATACAAAACAGGTATGTTTTTATAACTTTTTATTTTACACAAATTCATTATGATAAGTTGGTAAAATGTGAAATTTGTGGCATTTCCTCTTATATACAAGGTGTCCCGGAAAGCTCTTTACTATGCTCTTCCACATGGAGTACATCTCAAAATAAGTCGATTTAACTAAACTTACCTTACTCCAAAAGTTGATAATTAACCGTGCTACAGGGTGTCGTAGTTGAACAAATGAATCACATTTTCTATCTTTCGACTAATTCGAGCTAAACTCACGAAATTTGATGTAGAGGGGTTTCTTCGGATGAGAAATTCAAATTTATGAACAATTTTGTTGTATCTACTAGAGGGCGCCACAAGCGACGATTAGGAGACTTTAAAATCACTATAATTTTTTGTGCCACAGTGTATGCCATTGTGGACTTTAGATCTTTTCCAGTTAAGAAAGGTATACTTTATTGAAGTTGCTAGAAGCAACCCCTTCCAAGAAAAACGCATCTGAAGCTGATGACACATGTAAATTGTCAAAGTGAGTCAAAATCTATTACAAGGTATTGCAATTTTTTTGAAGACTGGCAAACGTAAAAGATTTTTCCTTGTTTTTATGGTTTTACTTTCTTGTTTTTAAGGGCAAAAAATAAGATGAAATCAATTTTAACGCAGAAAATTAAAATTAACCCTTTGGATAATTTCTTAATTATCTCGAAGATTATTATTTGCTGCATCCTGAATATGCAATATACCAATGTAGAATATACCGATATGTTATTGGGTTTTCGATATTGTCAAAGAAATACTGAGTGTGTCAGAGTTCACAAAGACCTTTTCCGGGACATCCTGTATAAAATATATGTTAGTGGTTGTTTTACATTTTTTTTAATGTTATATGTGTTTTTAGGTGTTACATACTGTTAATTGGAATTTTAATTTTTTTTAATCAAAGATGTATTATTGCGTACAGGAACATTTTGTAATTAAATATGGGTTAATATACACAAATTATTATTATAAATCGACAATGTGAATTTTCAGCCATAAATGTTTATTGTGTTGTGTAGGTAAATATTAAACATCAAAATACTGTTTAGTATGTCATTGTCATGTTGCCTGCTGGTCATTTTCATCAAAAGCTGTTTGTTTCCATGGTGCCACATTACTCATTATAACTGAAATAATATACGTCTTTTTAGCAGTTTGTATCTCACCATCGGTCATTAATACAGCAATACAAAACTAACGCCTAATGTTTATCACCATGATATAAGAGAACAGGGAAACTTTTAAGTTTTTTGAAAACTTTTGTTGTATTGTAAAAACAAATTTAAAAAAATATATATTCGTTACAATTCAGTGAATACTGTGCACAATACCCAAGCATGCAGCATAGTTCTCTATCGGCTCTGGTTTATAGCGGAATACAATCAATAATTATGTTGATCAAAATACTTTAGAATAAAATTTCCTAAATGCAACTCTGATGTGAGATATCAGATAACTACCGTGATAAGGGGTTTAAATTCTCTCTGGTAATATTTTTAAAAGGTTTATTTGAATGTTATGTTATCAGAATGTTATCCTGATCAATATTCGGAAAACAAAATGTATATTTTATTTTTAAGTGAACGTTGTTTATTGGGAGTTTTACTAATGTGTTTTGGTGGATTATTCATTTGATTTAATAATTACGGGAATGATGGTAGCTTTTTGACTAATTAGATAAGGGATAACTAAAGGATTCATTTAATTAAAATACGGAGAATGGTGGACTACCTCGGATGGGGGTTATGGAAATAGATATGCTAATTACTTTCACTGTATGGTTGGTGGTGGTTGAGAAGGTGGTTTTAATTATTCTGACCCACCTTAGCGGAACGTTTTAAGAGGTGAGTTTTAGTAGACCGGCTGGATAGAAATATGGAAATTAATTAATTCGGGGCTAAGGAAAACTTCACTGTGACTAAAGCCTATCGGTCTTACTTCCGGGATATCTGGATTTTGTGAATTGGATTGAGAGACAATTATTATCAACGGAAAATCACGAAGTAAGGTTCACTTTTCGTAAGTAATTTTACAAAGAGATTCTACAGAAGCGGGTTTTGGAACTGTGCCAACTTCTGCACACAATCTCGCCTAGCACGTTTATTCTACCTTGAAGGTGTATCGTAGTAGAACCAGGACACCTTGACCGCCATTTTTTTTGTGACGTCACCCTTGGGATACCTTAGTGGCCATTTTTTTTTGCCCACGTGGGGATCGTATTTTTTTCACCTGAGAATAAAAAGATTTAATCTGTTATTAATTAGAATCCGGTTTTTATCAAAGAAGATTGCATAATTATTATTATTATTTTCTTAATCCCATCTACAGATTGTGACCTAATTTATTTATGCATTGAGGGGTTGCATTCTGATAAGGGGGCGTAGTCTGGTAAGACGGGAATCTGTTCGCGGGCTTCTTAATATGTGTGTATTATTATTAAAGTTATACAACTTCATTCATATTAATTGGAAAGTAGAAATCAGTCGTCGACATAGCGTTAATTAATGTGTTTACAAATACTTTAAAAATTTGCTGCTACAAAAAAAAAACAGTAAGGTCTAAATTAAATATTAGATGAAATAATAATAATCATTTCTACCCTGATGCAATAGCGCTTTTTTTATACAGGCAGATTCTCTATCTAAGCAGTCATCACCTATACATTCGAAAAAATTATGCCCGATTTATTTGTTGAATTTCTCACAGACACCCACAAATTAAAAATTGTTAAAAGTACAGGTCGTAGGTTCAAATCCTACTCGAGGTAAACTTTTTATTTATGTATTTAGTAAAATTAATAATAATTTTTAATTACATATTTACCTTTGAACTTATTCGTTCATAACAAAACTTATAATACACACAAATTACTTTAAAATGAATAAATGACCTGGAATTAAGTAAGCAGGTAATTAGACATTATAATTAGATATACATCAAACTATAACAACAAAATAGGGTTATCTTGACGTTAAAAGATAAGCACGATAAAACAGAGTAGAATATACTTGTGATTGCAGATTTTTTCACTGAAAATTTTTCTGCAATAGAAGTTGGGCATACACGCCTCTCTCTTGTTACGGAACTCTTAATTAAAACAACTAAACTACTACGCTTTTATTTATGAGAGTGGACTGATTGAAAAACAAGCATTATACAGTAATTTGATTATCTCATCATTTATAACTAAACATGTAGTGAAAAACAAGCATTGGTAAATTATCTCTCATTCTAAAATACAAGAATATTATCGTATAAAGTCCACACACATCCGAATTTGGTAATCCTGCAGCGTCGTTTTGTTGTAGCGAAACCATCTATAATTCTTCTCTAGGAAACGTAAATGGTAACCTAGCGGGGGCCGTCCCAAGGAATCAAAATATTCTCCGTTACCATTCTCGTCAATGTAGATAGCAGTCTAATGCTGACCTGGTTTGATTGCTGGATCCGTGTTCACAATAATTGCACAAGGTCTAGGTGCGTGTCGCGGGAGCTGATTGTATGCTAAATCCAAAAATGTAATAAAATACAGGGTGTTCCATTTAAAATAACAAAGAAATTGCACAAAAAAGATGATGAAAATTAAACCAATTGTCAGGAACATCCTGTGTAATAATTTATTATTGTAATTATACCGATAGAAAACCTGAAGAGTGTAAAATAAATAAGCAAAAACATTACAGCTTGAAATTGACTTGATAAGCTGCAATTAATTATTTTCAAGAAGACCGTATTTTCACAAAATGTCAAATAAATCGAAAACTATCAAACTTAGCTATAAGGTACCTTTAATAATCTAACATTATTTTTTAAAACGTAATTGAAAAATTCCCCGTTGAGCTTGACTCACCCTGTACATGTGTTTCATCGATCTAACTAAGGCCTTTGACAGAATTAAAGTCAAAGATGTATCAGCAATATTAGAAGTCAAGGACGTCCCCATGGAAGTAATACACATTATTAAACAACTAAATACCCACACAAAAACTAGAATTTACAAGTTAATAACAAACTAACAGAAGTTCCAATATCAACCGGTATCAGACAAGGAGATTCCCTAAGTCCTGTCCTGTTTAACCCTGTCATGGACAAAATAATAGAGAAAGTTAAAAACACAGGAAGATGATACAGAATCGACAACCAAGAAATTAAAATAATATGCTATGCAGATGACACTGTAATACTGTCCGAAAACAAAGATAGCCTACAAAGACTCATTCACACTTTCTATCTGACAGCCATAAAATACAATCTGAAAATATCAGTAGAAAAGATGAAGTCCCTGGTTGTGTCGAAAGAACCAAGAAGATACAAAATAGTATTAAAAAACAAAGGCATTGAGAGATATCAGAGACATACGGAACAATAAAGAAATGAATACCGAAGCAAAAATGAGAATTTAGAAAACATACATCCACGCAATCATACGCGGCAGAAACTCGAGCAGATACATCAGCCACGAAAATGAACAAAAGAATTGTGGTTATTTTGAGGGCAGGTATGTTAAAACAAATAAGCCCCTTTTTGCAAGATGGAAAGGTGATCGCCATGGCTACTAATTATGACAGAGTATATCCTTTGCACAAAGTGAAACGTTGGTCCAAAGAGAAGAAACAAAAAATTGATGTGCCACAACCACGTTTATTTGCATCCTATAATTCTGTAATTTCAAAAAAGCGTCCAGGAAGTTGAGATGTCGATACAAAAACGTTGGTCCTGCATAAAATGTAACGTTACATTATGTTTAGAAAGGGATTGTTTTATAAAATTTCACAAGATCTAACATGTATTGGTGTTTTTCCTTCCTAAATAAACGTTTTGGTCTATTCTATATTTTCTTAATAATAACGCAGTCATAATCCCATTGTCCCCCAATGAGTTCATCTTCTTTTTCAAAGTTTTGAAGTGGAAGATTTAAAAAAAATGTTGAAATGCAACTGTGAAAAAATATGTCGTGGGTACGAATGGGTTAAAGAAGTAAGATTTTAACTATTCAAATGATTGCACAGTTTTATGCCAGAAATAATTTACTAAATTCTATACACACTTGAAATATGCGCAGTCCTTTTCTTCTCTCTTGCTCGTCTGGTATATTCTACGTTAAAAATGAGTAATTGCACATGCAGCTTCTGCAGGTTATATATTGTTTTTAAACTATACAGGACCATTTTTAACTCTAAACAAACCTATTCGAAAGAAACCTAAATAAAGATACGATTACATTTTTTTAACTAATTACATATTGGTGGGTATACATTTCATGACCTTGAACCATAGTGCAAATCAAACGTTATCCTGTATCAGGTAACTTGAAGGTCTAGACAATTTAATTTGATAACGCCATATGCTACCTCTAATATACGTTATAATATAATATTGTGGCCATTTCGTCGTCAGTTTATCTAAACTTAAACCTATCCTTTTGATTTTTTGTTAATTACTCTTATGTTAATGAGATACATATAAGTTTATCTTTATGTGCTCATTTTTTACAATGTTGCAAAGTATTCTAATTTTACAATTTCTATTTACATTTTTACCTATCACCCATTCTATTTCATTTCATTGGTACCTCTCCTATTAGCTGTTTTCTCGTTTTCCATGTTTCCTCCATCCATTCCGCTCTCCCTTCCTTTTCTTCAAGTATTTCTTCTTCTTTCCTATTCTCCATTCCTTCTCCGCATAATCTACATCTTCTTGCTTCCTCTTTTCCCCAATACTTGTTTCCCCACTCTTCGTTAACGCATCTGAACATCGCTATCATTTTTTTCTTTCTATTCTTTCCTTCTCCTTTTAGATATTCTGATATCCCTTCTCCTTTAATCGTTTTGTAATTTACATTATATTTTCCTTCTCTTATTTTTACCCATCTTTCTTGCTTTTGGACATCCCTGTCCCTTCTTATTATGTCTTCTGTTACCCTGACTCCCTCTATCTTTAGCCTCCCTACTACCTTCGTCGCGTACCCGTTCCTTTTATATTCCTCTCTCCCCCCCTTGTCCGTATTTCACTCTCCCTTCCTTTATTTCTTTCCAGCATGCCTGTAATATTTTACACTCCGTTCTTTCTATAATTTATTCCTCATATTTCATTGCCTTTCTTCCAGTCTCCACCCTTATGTTTTCTACCTGCACTTGCTCCCTTATAATATGCCCCGGCGTGTCCTTATCCACCCCCAATACCCGCGTGTGCATGTGTGGGCGTGTGTACCTGTGCGCGCGCGTGTGTGTGTGGGTACGTGCGTGCGTGGATGGGTGGTCTGCGTGCGTGGTGTGCGTACGCGTGCGCGTGTGTGTGTGTGATCTATCACTTTTCTCCTCTTCCTGCATCCCGACTGTCCCTCTGGAATCAGTTTCCTTTCCTCTATCTCCTTCTGTAGTCTTTCTTCTAATACCGTTGCGTATATTTTGTATGCCGTGTTTAATAATGTCACTCCCCTATAATTTTCCACTTCTTTTCTGTCCCCTTTTTTATACCGGACATATTACCCCATCTCTCCGGCAAGCCTTCTCCTCTCCATATTTTATTATTTCCGTCATCCGTTTTGCTACCTTTTCCCCTCCGTATACCCATTCCTCCCCTTGTATCCCGTCTTCTCTCGCCGCTTTACCATTTTTCACTTTCCCAATTGCCTCTATTACTTCTTCTTCTTCTTTTATCCTTCCTCTTCGTCTAAATTTATACTCTTCTTCCTCGTCTTTCTCATTTTTTCGTCTATGTTCCCCCTCTAGCCCCTCCTGAAGAATTTCTCCCATTCCTTAGTTGCATTCCCGTTTGTGTCCCTCTTCTCTTCTTTTCTTTTAGATATCTCCATACCTCTTCTGCTCTTATTTCCTTGGTCTGCTCTTCTTGTTTCTTTTTATTTTCTTCCTTTTTCCTTTCGCATGTTTTCCTATATTTATTTACTGCTTGTTTATACTCTTCTTTCTCTGCTTTCCCTTTTTCCATTTTCTTAATGTTCTTCTTGCCTTCCTTTTTTCTTTCTTGCATTCACTTCGTCCATCCTATTTTCTCCCCTTCCACCTTTTAAATTTGACTTTCTCCGTTGCTTATTCCATCTTCCTTCCATTTCTTCCGCACTTTCTTGTACTCCCTTCCCTTCCTATATTATTTTCCTCGTTTACTCTTTGTACTTCTTTATGCTCCCCCCTGGCCATATTTTTCTTGTTATGTACTTCTCTTTCTTTTTTCTCTCTTCTCTTAATATTTAGTTTAACGCGCTACCTTATCAGTTTTTAGTTAACTTTAAAAGTTTTTTATATTTAGCCCCATAAGGGTTCCTGCTAATCGGTATTGATATGCATAATTTGTTTCAGCTTCCCATGAACTATCACTAGATTGTGAAAGTCCTCCTAAATTGGTCGATTTGGACGAAAAACCTTCTCCAATTAACATAGATTTAATGTTCAAAAAAGTTGATCAATTAATTGGTAACAAGACTGATGTAAATACTAATTTTCAAAACAGCGATTGTTCTGGCACCTCAATTATAGCTCGACCACAAAAAGATGAAGTTAAACAAAATTTATGTAATATATTTAATAATGTACAGAAAAAACAAAAGTCTAGTAGCAGCAGCAGTTCTAGCAGCACACGTGATCCTAACGAAATACTTCACAATCTCTCTGCAATAATTAATAATGAACATAGAGACTCAAAACAAAATCAAGAAGGTCAACAATTATTATTTAATCTTGCTGATATTTTATGTTCGGATAAAGTACAAAGTACGTGCGAAGGTAAAATTGATGATAACTTTGATGATTCCGGTCACTCTTCAATTGAGCAAGAGGAACACAATGATCAAGACTTTCATAATAATTATGAAGTTTTAGATCTACGTGTAATTAGTAAGTCAAATGATGACATGCAAGCTTTAGATTTGTCTGTGAAAATTAAAAGAGATGACAATAAACGTTTAAGTCAATCATTTACTTTACCATCACCACCAAAATTACTTAATAGAATAAAATCACAAAGCACGTCGGGATCCTCCACCTCTCAATTATCTTCCAAAAATGATTCTAGTAAATTAAAGCCTAAGAAAATTGATGATAAGAGTAAATTGGTAAGGGGACCTTTGAAGGCTGTGATACCAGTTGTCGATATGGCAAAGCGTAAAAGTAAAGTATTATGTTTCTAACACTAAGTTAAAGCTTATACAAATTCTCAGCTTTAGGTGAAAGGACAATTACACCTCCAAAAATAGCAGTGGGAAGAGCTTCTTTAATTGAAGTTAAACGGACTAGCACCCCAATCAATGTAAGTGTAATTAACACATATTATCGTAACTAAGTTTTTAGTTATTCAGGAAGTGGTAATAAAACCTGTTGCACAATCTACTCCAGGAGCCCATCCTATCAACATAGTTCGCAATAAACCAAATGCTTGCTCGTCCCTATTAAAGAAACGCAAATTTTATTGTCCGGTCTCTCCGTTAACATTACACAATCCTAGTGCAAATAAAAGGTATCGTTTTAGGTGTTATTTCAAAAGTTTAACTCGCCTACTTACAGTATTGATTTAAATTCTACTAAATCTAGTCAAGGATCATCATCAACTCCTAATCTTTCCAGTCAATCTAAAAAGGATTCAGTAATACCATCACCTACATTTATGTACCGTAGACATTCAGCATCAGAATTAAAGACACTAGAAAAAAAACCACCTTTAACAAGAAGCTACAGTATTGGAGCGGGTAATAAATCCAATATGGTCAGTAAACTAAAAAAAACTGTTTCGGCTATCGGTGCTACAGCAATTAAGAAAAATGTTTTATCACCTATTCAAAAAAATATTGTAAATGAAAACAGTGAAGGAACTTCGAAAAATATGAAGTCGTTAAGTCTGGTATGAATGTTTGCACTTTATTTGTGTAAATTTAATATGCTGTTTTAGCTCGGGAAGTTACGAAGAAATAAATCTAATAAAGAGAACTGTCCGAAGTAAATTATGATTGAGATATAGAAGAAATAATCGGGTTTTGTCATGGCTGCTATAATTTTAACTATGTGTTAAGTTACTTTATTGTATTGTTTTTATAAATATTGATCAGATAAAGTTATTATTTTTTATTAAGCTGTTTTTTATTTTTACTTTCTTGCTAAACAGGAAAGTATGCGGTCGAAAAAAAATCTAAAAAAATAAGTTGCGATATTTTGATTTTTTACAACTCCCTGAACACGAAAAACAAAATTTTAGAAAATTTTTCCAAAATGTCTGTGTGTGTCTGTGGTCACTCGCCAGCCAAAACTATACGGACAATTTTGATGAAATTTGGAATGAAGGCCTACCAGACAATTATGTCGACAAAACAAGCTTTTAAAGGCAATAGGTATACAGGGTGTGAAAATAAGGGTGTTATTTTGGTGGCAAATGTTCAAATTTTAACATGGAAGATTGAAATTCAGGTCATGAATAACTCACATGAAATGCAATTTTTGCAATTTTTTGCAATTTTTTTAAACTTTCAAAATTGAATATGACCGCAATTTAGTCACATATACATTTTTTGTAGAAATATATATTTCCGATACCGTTCGAGATATAAAACAATTGGAAATAGATATGCGTAGTTAAATAAAGGTTCTTTAAAGATATTTCTTTAAGTAATGAATTATGGTATAAATTTGCATACATTTAAGGGGTCAAACTTAAGCAATTATTTAAAATTCTCTCCAAGCATTTTTTTTTGTTTTTTTATATTTTCTAGGCATCCAGCCACTCATGAATGCGACTAACCTGCTTCTTCTAAAGCTACTAGTATAGGAGATATGAATTTTCAAAACTTTAATATTGATATTGTTATAACTTTCTAACTATTTTGGTTACAGACTTGGGATTTTGGAAAGAAACTTTGTTCATTTGCACTAATGAAATGATATTATCCTGATGAAAACACTACTTCCGGTTTTTCCGATAATTGAAAACATTTCTCGTATTGGTGGTATAAAATACATATACTCTTACTTTATTTGAAAGGGAGTGAAATTTGCTTTAAAATGATATCAAACAGTCCATAGTTATCTTGAAAGATAAGCGAGATATCTATTTTTAACTTTCAACCTTACATATATACATATGTAGGTACAGAAGGTTATGCAATCGACTTTTTTTTCACTATCGCTGTATCGACTTATTAGCTCATTTTACAACTTTTGTCCAAGTTTCGTCAAGATCGGTCATGATGTCTGGATGTCTCGGAGAGGGGAGGTTTATTAAGGCCAGTTTTTGGTTTGTATTAAATGTTTCTAAAACAGCTGAATATTTCAAATTTATAACAATACCCCATATAATTTTTAGTATTTTGCAAAAAAGTCCTGTAATGCACTAGCATTCACCTAGTTTATGTGGTAGTTGTATACAGTACAGAAAGGATACAGACATGTATGAAATCGCTCTTATAAAAATTCGTGTTAAGTAGTGTGTCCTGTTCTACATGTCCCTTAAAAATAAGTACATAAAGAACCAAGAACAATAAGTTGATCAAACTTGACAGATACAATTGCATCTCAATATAATAACCCAATTTATTAATTTATTCGTTTGATATAAAAATGTAATATAACATCAAATTTAGCATACAGAATTAAAACAAATTAATATCAAAATTCATATCCATATCAGTGGAAAACTCACAGAACCCAGCATTTGCTGCAAAATGGATGGACGGGAAACCACGGCAAAAACGTTCAACAGGTTACTTTACAAGCACTTCAGGCTTAACCTCATGAATTGCCATAAAACCCTCAGCAAATCTTGTGATCGGACAATCTTCCACAATATGTTTAATAGTCTGTATATTCTCTCCACAAGAGTAATTTGGGGATTCTAAAGCATCCCATTTAAAAAGCATGTTATTGCAACGATGGCATGTTCTTAAATGATTTAAAAGGCACCATTCTTTTCTTGGTAGGTCAAAGCCTAATACCTCTTTTGTTGGATCAGATATCAGCTCTTTATTCTGAATAACTATAGTATTCTAGCTCACTATTTCTATTGATCATTTGCATTAAATGGCTGATGTAAATACTTACTTTTCCATAACGGATAGCGTGATTTGAGTCTTGCGGTTGGTAAGTTGAGAAAATCAATGTTAATATTGAATATCTCTGGGATTTAGCTGCTATTTATTCCACTCTCTTTTAGCAGCTACTTGTCATATTTGGAGGAACAATATTTGACAAAACAGGCAACCATGGTAATGGTGTTGATTTAATATATTCTAGTGCCTGTTATTATCATCATTGTTGTGTTAAGCTGTGTAACTATTTTGTTAACATAGCAGCTGCTTAACCATACAGGACTACAATATTCAGCTGTTGAATACACCAACGGAAGTCCTGCAGTTCGTGCACTACCACCCCTTAGACATACTAAACTGTAGCTTAAACGGTAGTATTTTGTTTTGCAAAACAAAATTGTGCAAACAAAGGTTCTAATAAATTTGTGCGTGTAGCTGTAGGGATTTTAGAGGCTGTATGTACATGTTTGATACACAATCTAGTAACCCACATATAACAACAAACAGGCACATGTTAGTTTTGTAATAAAAAATAATGTGTGCAACGTCGGTGTAGTATACAAAATTTTGAAATAATTATAAAGTAGGTTATCCAAAAAATACTAACCTTACACCACTTATAATTGTGCCTTTGGCTAATCGGTAGATTAATATGGTTGGTTCACTAAAATGATTTGCTTAATTAGCACTTACCATTAATAATGAATGTAAAAATGAAGTTATCTGCGCCAAATTGTCTTTTTTAAATTATCGGGACAATTAAACCGACTTGACAAAAATGTAAAAAATAATATACAGACTATGTTTATTGAATTAAATGTAATGATGAAATAATGAAGGTCTTAAAATTATTCTTAAAGTACTAAATAAAACACTACATAAATACCTTATACATTTTAGTACACAACTTTTCTTTTTGACAACCACTGGTATCTAAATATGATTACGGGGAGGTTAACAGGAAGAAGTCATTCTTGCGTCATCATGGTGCAATCTTGACATAAGTTATCAGCCACACCCCAAACTGAGAATTTATCTTTAAAAAAAAATCCGTATAAGTTCTTCTTAAAATTTTTAAATCCACTTCTTATTGCATTATTTGGAAGTATCCATTCATAAAATTAATTTCGATCATAAAACGAAAAAATGTACGCAACAATAAATTCAAATGCGTACTTAAGATGCAATTACGTTGTAAATTGAAGTAATGATATACGTGTAATTAAAGTAAAAAACGTTATTAAAACGTAAAGAAAAAACGTCAAGAAAACGCCTAAAAAGAACAAAATGCTTTAAATTTTATGTAAATGTATTAAAAGTATCTCTTACCACCAAATTGATGGCGTTTTTCACATAAATTTAAATAAAATCAAAACGAAGCAGCTTCATGCTTCGACATTAAACAGGAAGTGAAAATGGAGGATTTCGAAGTAGATGAAGCGGTCCTGCGCACAAGATATCAACAGAATTACTTAACGCAGACGCATAGCGTATCAGATAAGAAATGAATAAAATTGAAAGCAGGATTATAAATCTTTATGCACTAAGAAGATATGCGAATTAAGTTGCCTACCTCATACCAATATCTCATTAATTAAAATTTTCTTGTATTTAGATCTAAATGAAGGAAAGATCCTTAATTGAGTATATTTTATACAACACTAAAAAAGAGTTGTTACAGTTTGTACGAACTATTTGCGCAATTATGTTTGAGCATATAGGATAAAAACAAGTTGAATATAAATATGGTCATACAGCATTGAGCAATCATTACAGAGAAGTCACTAGACGGTACAACATGTCGCAAAGAAAAATAGCTGCTGCTGTGATCGTTATAAATTCAGAGAACAATAATAAACAGAAAAGATTATGGTGCAAGAAGTGGTACATGAAAAGAAAAAAATTTACACATTTAAATGTAATAAATGAATTTAGAGTTTCCTCGAAGGACAATTTAAAAAACTACCTACGGATAGATGACACTAATTCTAAAATTTTACTTGGTAAAGTTGACGCACCAATAAGTAAACAAGATACAATTATGAGGAAAGCCATTAGTGCTGAAGAAAGATTATTAGTGACTTTACGTTTTCTGGCAACAGGAAGACCCTACGAAGAATTGAAGTTTACTTGTTCTATATCACCACAGTCTTTGAGATTAATCATCCCTGAAACATGCACAGTAATTTACAGAATTTTTAAAGGTAAGGAATTCATATTTCATTTAATAACCGTTTTATTTTAACAAAAATATAAAATAAATTCAAAACATTATTACAATAAAAACCTAATATTGTAAAAAAACTAAAACAATATTCTTTAAAAATAAAATCAAATATTATTCATAAATTAAATCTTCCATAATTCAAATTGAGAATCTTCTGGAGCTGGCATAGGAGTTGCTGTAAGTGATGGTTCAGACATGTAATTAGGAAATGTAGGAGTTGAATAGCCTAGTGGAAGTTGATGGGACACTTATTTTCTGTAAAAGTTCCAAAGTTCTTTGCTGCGTCTAAAGTAATCTGATCCATTTCACCGATAAATAATGTTGCACTTATTATTTTCTTTGCCATAATTTGTTGTGTTTTATTTATAGACCACAGCTGATGGGCAACGGTATTTCCAAAACTTGTAAATTCATCTTCGGGCTGCCCTAAAACTGCATATGCCTTATCTAATAAGGACACTGTTCCTATTACATGACTTTGAAATTTTCCTTTTCCTAGGAGATAATATTTTGTCTTTTACATTTGCTTCGCTTTTCTAAAATTAAATTTTTGTATTAGTTTCCGTAGTCTGAAAGTGATTGGTTGCAGATAGCAAGAGATTTTGAGCAAACATGGAATTTTCCTTATTGCTGTGGAGCCATTGATGGTAAACATAAAAATTATACGGCCAGAATGCAGTGGAAGCTATTTTTACAATTATAAAGGATTCAATAGCATTGATTTAATGGCCATAGCGAACGCTAACTGTGAATTTATTATGGTACACATAGGAACAAATGGAAGAGTATCTAATTGGCGGTGTTATTGAAACAACAGAATTTTATAAAAAATTGAAGTTAAATCAAATGAATATTCCACCCGAAGCATCTTTGTCTAATAGTGCTAAAGATAAACTCTTTCCATATATGTTTGTTACAGATGATGCGTTTGTATTATCGAAGCATATGATGAAACCTTTTTCAAAAAATGAATTGACAAGGCAGGAACGCATATTTAATTACCGTTTATCTCGTTCAAGACGGGTTATTGAAAATGCCTTTGGAATAATGGCAGCTAGATTTCGCATTTTTCATACAGCAATAAATTTGAAACCAGAAACTATTGAAAATATTTTCTTAGCAGCTTGTGTTCTACATAATTTTTTGCGCCGAACTGCTGGAAATAATTACACTCCACTGAAAAGTTTAGATTATGTGAATACTGAAGATGGCACTTTAAACAGGGCCGATTGGCGAAATATTGAATAGTCATTGGTACCTTTGGAGAAGAACTACAATAGACATTATGGAGTTGAAGCAAAACAGATACGTGAAGACTTAGCACAATATTTCAGTCATGAAGGTAAAGTTCTATGGCAAGATTTGATGGTGTGAACATGGCAAAACAAATTGGATTTTTTGTTCTATTTTAATTATATTTAATTAAAACCCCAAAAATGAATCAATTCCAATATTTAATTCATATGAATTAGTTTTAGTTTTTTTTAAACGGATATAAATATTGAATTAAATCACATGTTTTTGTTTCAAATGCCAAATAATACTATAGCAAAGTTAAAATACCTTAAAACTGGTTTCATTTATTTCAACATCTGATTCTTCCTCTCGGTCCATGTTACTTTGGTCTACTTGTGGAATCTCCTTATCAAAGATAATCGTAATAAATCAAAATACCACAAATGTGGTTCATATTGTTCTTCACTGCCTGCACCTGAAGTACTACATTCACGAACTTTTTTGAACTTTTCTAAACGCTGTTCTTAGTGAATTAATGTTTTTATTGGCGTTTGGTTCTATAGTTTTGAGTTTTTCAACTAGTGCTTCGTATGCCTGATTTCTGAGATCTCGGTTGCTATAACCTTTACTCTTAATTTTCCACAGACATGGAAATTCACGGTACATAGTAATAAAATCTTCTATAAATTGAAATTGTTTCGAATAATTTCATAAGTCACTCATGATTACCATTAAATTACTATTATAAATTTAAGGAAGAGTGACCCTGGCAAGTGGTAAGCAAGCATATAAAGAAACATTTAGCAAGCCCTACACGAATTGACTTGGTTGTGCACATCTTCTTTCAACAACGTTCCTCTGTTTAGATTGCACAATCAAACTGGTAACTCACACGTTAATTTTCGTATCCTCAAACTTATTTCTTGAAATATTTTATATCAAAAATGCATTCGTGTAGGGTTGCAGAATGTTTGTACAAACAAGTTTCAGACTATTAGTCACTTGATACAAGTTAAAATAAGATTTTTTTAAATCAAACCTGACATTGCAAACATATTACACAAACAAAACTGAATAATTTAGGGCACAATATTGTTTGTGCGAATAAATAGAAGCGTTTTTGTTGTATTGGTTTGTATTGATGTGTAATATTGTATGCACATACAAGTATATCACACAAAATGTTATGTTTAGGGCCACCTTAACTTTTCCAATGTGTCTTTTGTACGTTAACGACGAGTCCAAAGTTACTCCTAGATAAATTGGATTACAGTTATGGTTTAATGTAGTCTAATTAAACATAACATTAAGTTTCCGATCTTTGTCCTTATTATTTAGATGGAAACAACTAACTTCCGTTTTTATAGTACTAGGAGTTAAGCGCCACTTCATAAAATATTTATTTAATTTTTTTAAATCTGATGCTAGGTTACACTCAATGCTAACATAATTTTCACTTGGAAAAGTCAGTGCAATATCATCAGCATAAATAGATTTTCTTGATCATGTTAACGCCAAATCATACATGTATAAGTTAAACAAAATTGGTGCCAACACACTTCCTTGAGGTAATCCATTATTTAAAGTTTTAAATTTACTACTACGTTCACCAATAAAGATTAAATTTTCTGTTACTTGGCATGTTATCAATTAGTTTAATTAATCTACGACATGGTATAGTAAAATCAACATCGGAAGACACCAAGCTGCGCAAAAAAAGTGACGTCAGAGTGTAAAGCTCAACAAAAAAATATACGTTTGAAAAAATAAAAGTTTAGGTTATGTTACTTCGCGTTTGTTGTCCAAGAATACAATTTTAGAAGTAAAATTTTTGAAATAATCATAAAGTAAAATAATATTTTATTGTCATAGTTACTGTAAGTTACAAAATCTAGTTTTTTTTTAAATACATTTGCCAATAACAATCTCCTGATTTTTGGCCAGATTTAAACATTAGCAGAGCATTATTTATAAAGCCCATTTCACCACCTAAAATAATGATAAATAGCAACATATTTACGTTATAAAATTAAATAAACATACCAGCATGGACGATTATAAGGCGATTTCCTTTTCCAATAGGAGATTTAAGACCTGCGTTTGTCCCATCTGTCCACGAATATGGTGTCGGAAAAGATTATGCAGTAGAATGTATAGTTTATAATCTTCAAAACTAACCTGTGTATATAACTGGTCGTCCTGCTGTCTGATGATTAGTGATCGAACGTATATATGCACAACGCAAAGAACGTATTTCATGTCGTTCTATTGTAATCTTACGACGATCGGATGTTTTTTTTCACCTACATAAAACCCAAGATAAGATATGATTAAAAATTAATCAGTAAACTTACCTGAAGCCCATTTTTAAAAGTAAACTTCTAAATGACGTTTTCTTTCCCGAATATCCAACTGTTTCGTCATCTTTAATGAGGTTATAAATTCCTTGGAATATTACAAAATAAAACGTTGTTATCCAACTGCTTTTTACCTGAATTGATACTTTTAAAGTTTTTGTAATTATTCCACACAATCTTGCGAGTATCTTCAGATAACACATGGCGTTTTCTTGCTTGATGTGCTTGAGAGTTATGAGATATACTTGCGTCGCACATTATATAAAGAACTAGATTTGGTTACATTAATATAACATGAAATTAATAATTAAAGTAACTTACTTATAAATTCAATACAGGCAGCGGATAGTTTTAAAATAAACTGTTTTGTAGAATAAGTAATAAACAAATTTGATACGCCGGAAAAACAAAGAGGTTATAAACAAAAGTTGGCAAACGATCAGCTGGAAAGTAACGTTTTTAGAGCGCACAGTACTAATATCTGTGTCATTTTCCAATCATTACTGCATCTTTATCTAGTTTAAAAACGCGTTTCTGCGCTGGTGTCTTCCGATTTTGATTTTACTCTATAGCATTATATAATTTATATAATAAACCATCCTTCCAAACAGTGTCATAAGCAGCAGTTAAATCAATAAAAACTGCACCTGTTTTTAGCTTTCTCTCAAATCCAGCTTCACTGTTTGTTGTTAAAGCTAGAACTTGATCCCATTAGCTTATATTTTTTCTAAACCTTACTTGTTCTTTAGGAAATTTTTTTTTTCAATTAATGGGTTGATTCTTTGGTAAATAAGTCTTTCCAGTAACTTATAACACACACTTAATAATGATATTCGTCTATAACTTGATATTTCATTAGCCAGTTTTCCAGGCTTGAATATTGCAATTACTTTTGCTTTTTTAAATGCTTGCGGCAATTGTCCTGAGACCAATATATTATTGTAAAATGCAATTAGCCATTTCAATGCAAAAGGTCCAAGTTGTTTTATAAACTCCGGGTATATTCCATCAAAACCTGCAGCTTTGTTGTTTCTAGTTGAACATAGTTAGTTTTAAACTCTTCTATTCTGATGGTACAGTAGCAATTATGTTTCTTGTGCAAACGTCTTTTCATTTTATTTTTATTTTTTTTACTAATTTTTACCATGTTTGAAATATGCTTTAATCGGCTAGATACTTGATTTGGATTCACTTGCGGTGAAGCCTTTATAGGTTCTCTAGCAGTCCCTAATTTTCTAAGTAGGCTCCAACTCTTTCAGCTGGAATGTACAAAATCCATATCTTGCATTAATGAATTCCATTTTTCTTTTCTGGAATTATTTAATGAAGCAAATAAAGCATCCGCTGTTGTCGCTTATGGATTTTCAAGATATTCTTTGTATAAAGATTCCGTATTAATTGACCAGCCTGGAGTAGTTGTTAACAGTGGGAGGTACCCAACGAAGATTACTGTCAACTTGTTTTCTATAGCTTAGTCAATTTGCTTTTTTAAAATTCCAGCATGGCTTATTTAACGAAGTAGTAAAAATTTATTTTTTTACCAGTTTCAAGTAATGTTGGTCGGTGTTGACTATGTGGAAAGTCAGTTAGTACTGCCCGAGAAATTTATAATGGCTTTAAGTTATTATCTAGATACAATACACAAAGCTGGATTGTATTCTTTTTTCCATCTAGCAGAATAAAAACTTTTTCTGTCAAATGTAGGTTAATTTCTAACCAAGATGCTAAAGCTTCTTCATTACTGTCATTATCTACATAACCTCAAAAGTTATGGTGACAGTTAAAATCACCAGCATATACTGTTGGGTGTGGAAAGATTTCACTAAAATTCTCGGGCCATTCTATCTTAGGAGGTTTATAAATATTTTAATGACATTTGGTATGTATTGTCAACCTCTTTTATTTTGACAATTTTAAAATTTCCATAGTCGTTTTTCCAATAAGTGGCTATACCATAGACTAGACTTGGAATGTGTCCAAGAATCTTATAGCGTTCGATTGTGCCGCGTAGTTGAAGTTCGCTATCACTTGATGTGCGAGTCTCTTGAAGGAGTACATCGACATTGTTCTCAAGTTCCATGCGTGATAGAACTTCACATTTATTTTTAGATACTCCTTCAACGTTCAACTGGAGGATCCTTAGGTTAGTCCCTATACATCTACAACAGAAATAATTTTGTGGTCGGGAGGGTTCCCACAGGGACCGGGTGCGACGAGGACGGTGACGACCATTATACATCCAAGATGCATGATGGGCCTCATCAAGGAGGCTATATCGTCTGCCATCATTTAATTACGCGTGAATCATTTTAAAATTTGAATATAAAATAATTCGTGCACGCAAACATGTCAACGTGACATATTTTTGAAATAAATAACCAAATAAACTATAGTTACAAAAACTGGAAATACATGTATACTGTATCCATCATTTCGATGCTCACCATTGGTATATCGGTTATTAGAAGGGACAGAGCAGCCCTTTTGAACTTTCACATTGTTCGGACACTTTTTTATGACAAATTTGTTACTGTTACAAGAAACCCTGCTGTTCATTTGTTCTCAAATTGTCAGCGCTATCTTTTGTTTTTCTAATAGCGGCTTTTTTTGATTAGTTGAGAAGAGCTAGCTTTTCAATGAGGTCTGAAAAATCTACATTTGTACAAGAGGTGTTAACAAGAAACATACATTTGATTATGGTAGGCTATGACAGAAAACGTTACTGTGACATAAATGATAAGCTCTGTCACTAGTAAAAGTTGAATTGGTGAGTGAGTTAGAACTTTGTGTACTAGCAATTGACCAGTAACACCGTTAAGCGTTGGTATTAATAAATACTGATAATGGCATATAAATTTACAAATGAAGAAAAGGTTGTTATGTTGTAAGTTTATTTCAAAGCAAATCGAAACTGTGAAAATGCTTGCACGTGTTATGCTCAGTATTTTCCGGAAAGATCACAGCCACAACATACATTTTTTAATAGAAGAATCACAAATTTAGTGAACTTTGGAAGCTTTAATTAAAAGAGACCCAAGTTTCAGGTAAACAATGCTGATATACATTAAAATATTATTATGCAAAATGTTGAGAACAATCCAAGTACATCAGTCCGTCGAGTCACTGAAGAAACTGGTATTCCGAAATCCAGTGTTCCTAAAACATTTGAAGAAAAACAAATATGTGAAGATGATGCTAATTTTCCTAGGAACGTACTTTGGACTGATGAAACATTGTTTACCAATTGTGTTCAATAGGCATGACAATCATCATTGGTCTACTGAAGATCCCAGTTTGGTAAATCAAAGAAGATTTTAAGTTAGATTTGGTTTTAATATTTGGTTCGGTTTGATTGGTATGGACATTTATGGACTTTTATTGTTCTTCTGTGTGTTTGTTTTTCATTTTAGATGATAGATCCTTTCATCTGTGATGACAACTTAACTGAAAACAGATATATGGACCTACTAACCAACGAGATAACGCCCGCTCTGAGACTGATTATTAACCCTGAGAACATGCAAAACATCTGGTACCAGCAGGATGGTTCCCCACCTCATAATTCTCGTGATATACAACGTTTTTTTAAGAGAAAACTCTTAATGAGAGAGTTATTTGAAATAATGGATCAATACAATAGCCTGCGAGATCACCTGACCTTACCCCCTAGACTTTTATTTGTGGAGTGCCATTAAAATTCATTTTCGAAATACCAGATGCTTAGTAAATTTTGGAACAAAGAGTGCTGGATCATTAAATGGGAACATATTACGTAGAGCTTGTAACTTTATTAGAACAAGGCGCAAATGTGTGTGGAGCAGAGATAGTCATATTGAACAGTTTGTTTAAGTGAATTTGAATTTTCAATTTCGTATTGAAGTTTAAATTTAATTTTTGTTAATATCTCTCGTTAAAATGAAGATTTTTCAGACATGTTGTACCCCATTGAAAAGCTCTTCTCAATGGCTATCTAAGCAAACAAAAACTAAAAATGACTGCCATTAGAAAAACAAAAGATAGCGCTGATAACTTCAGAACAGATACAAATCAGGGGTTTCTGTTAACAACAATGAATTTGACGTAAAAAGGTGTTTGAATAATGTGAAAGTTCAAAAGCCATTATATAAGGCATTATTGAAGAAAATTGAAATCGACAAATTTTAGTTTTTTCTTCTTCTACAGTATCCTGGTACCAGGGGCGAGCGGTCCATGTATGCAACGGAAGCATTGCTTCCCCTATCACAAACCTTAAATGACCAAAAAATTGAAACACTCAAAAAAGAAATTTTAGAAATGGACCTTATTAGCGCCAGCGATCGCATAACCCGTAATACGAGTGTACTCCCCATAAAATAAAATCCTTATAGGAGAAGCAGCATTTGAAGTTGAATATCATGTATTTTGTGTATGCATAAGAGCGAAAAATAATATATCAGTATATCACATTGTCTTTGTCGTTCGAATGAAAATGCACATAGTGCGTCTTTCTCGTACACAGTACACACTGTCGATACCTGTTCGACACACACACGCAACAAACTTTGTTGCTTATTCGTTCAAATACAGAATTTTACGGGGTCAAGCGAAGGAGGCGAGAGGTCAAGTTGCGAGCGCTTGTCACTGAATAAGCAATTTTAAAATTAAATACAAGGGTTTTAGTGCAGTTTCGAAGATGGATGGGACAAGCACGTCTGAACGAGCCGCGAGAGATTTACCGGGAGACTGTGTAGAAGTAGCGGCTATTGGAACTGCAAATCCGTGTAATTGTGTAGTGTGTTTTGTATTAAATAAAGGATTTTCTTCTCAAAGTTTTTGCGAAAAGAGAAATATTATTAATGCGGGTAGGTCAAAGCCTGAAATGAAAAATCTGACCACAAAAATTAAAACGTGTACTCGACATTTTAGTGCCGATAAATATTACGAACAGTATTTGTGGCTGACGGGTTGTGAAATAAGGAATAAACTTTTTTGTTGGCCATGTTTGCTTTTTGTTAATGAACATGGTGTGTGGAATTACTTCGGTTTTGTCGATTTAAATAATTTACATAAAGTAGTGAAACGTCACATTAGCTATAGGAACCACTCGCAAGCTGTTATCAAAGAAAAAGTTTTTGGAAAAACACGAATCTAACACTCTTTAGATATACAGCTACAAGTTAGTCATCAACAACATAATGAACTAGTTAATAAAAATAGAGATGTGCTAAAAAGACTTATTGATGTTATGTGTTTCCTTGCCCTTCATGAACTTGGATTTCGTGGTCACGATGAATCAATGTATTCTGCAAATAGGGGCAATTATTTAGATCTTGTTTCTCTATTATGTAAATATGATCCTTGTTTAAAAAGTCATTTAGAACAGAGCAGTGTGTTTCAAGGTACTTCAAATCGAATTCAAAACGATCTAATTTCTGCAACTTCGACTGTTATTTTAAACAAAATTAAAGAAGAAATTAAACAAGCGCGTTTTATATCTATTATTTTGGACGAAACAACTGATGTTACTAATTTTAGTCAACTTTCTGGTGTGGTGCGATTTGTAAATCGAGACGGCAACGTACAGGAAAGATTTTTAGGTTTTATTAACGTGTCAGAAGACAGAACGGCCGACGCACTGTATAAAATTGTATGTGAACTTGTTAAAAATATTAATGCCTCTGAAAAATTGGTCGTTCAAAGTTCTGACGGTGCTGCTGTAATGGCTGGACATTTAGGTGGCCTTCAAGTAAAAGTGCGAGAAACTTATACGTGTGCGATTTTTATACACTGTTGTGCGCACAAATTAAACTTAGTTTTGTCCCAATCAGTTATGCAGATTAAAGAATGTAAAGTGTTTTTTGCAACTTTGAGTGGAATGGCTGCTTTTTTTTCCAAATCTACTAAACGTACACAAGCATTGGATACAATTGTAAAGCGAAGACTACCGAAAGTTGCCGCTACGCGCTGGAATTACAATGGCAGGCTAGTATTAACAATTTTTGAACATCGCGAATCCATAATTGAATTATTTGAAAGTATATTGGAAAATAGCGATAAGTGGGATACAGACACTTTAAATAGTTCTAGAGGATTTTTAGATAGCTTAAAAAACGATTTTAACTTTAACTTTCTACTTCTGGTTTTTTCAGAAATATTTCCATTTTCTGATAATGTATTTAATATATTACAATGTAAAACAAACGATATCGGATTCTGTATAAAGAAAATTTGTGAATTTAAGAATATTATAAACAAAAAAAGAGAAGACTTTGATAAATGTTGGGAAAACGCGACTAGTATCGGTATCGGTTTGGAACCACAAAGAAAACGCGTGCGCACGGATAATGTTGGAGATATTAAAACGTGCTATCGACGACTTTTTTATCAAATTTTGGATAAGATTTATCAAGAAATAGACAACAGGTTTAAAAACTTTAAAGAACTAAACTTTCTTGAATTGTGTAATTTTAATACGTTTAAGGGAAAACATTTTCCGGCACCCCAGCTACAATGTTTAATGCATCATTATGGACAGTTTTTTGATTTAGTTTTGTTACGTTCGGAACTTACAGTTATATATGATACTGAAGACATCGATAAAAAAATTCTGCAAGCGAGTTATTGGCTTTCTTGAAAGGTACAGATTTGACAAACGCATATTCAGAGGTAGTAAAATTATGTGAGTTAGTGTTGACAATCCCTGCTACTAGTGCCTCGGTCGAACGTAGTTTTTCTGCGCTTAAACGAATTAAGACTTATTTGCGGAGTTCGACAGGACAACATCGTCTGTCAGATGTGTCCATGTTGGCTATTGAAAACAATCTTGTTCAGGAATTGTCGCAGCATCCGCGTTTCTACGACGAAATTATAGACGAGTTTGCGAAAAAAGATAGAAGAATACAACTACATTATAAATAGGTAAGTTTTGAAAAATTGCTTCCCTTGTCCCAAATCTCACCGCACGCCCCTGCCTGGTACCCTTGTATACGGGTGTCGGATTTTCCGACACCCGTAAGGGTACAAAATATCTTAAAAGCGAAGGAAGTCAGAATAAATATGAAATGAGGTTTGTTGCGAGCATTGAATTCTGCAAAACATTCCCCATTTGATCGTTGCTCTTCTTATAACTGATATACCACATTGAAATGTGGACACAGTGTTTGTTACGTAAAACTATAAATTTTAAAAATGAAATAAATAATTTGGATGAGAGTATTGCCATTAAACTTAATAAATTCACACAATTGAATGCTAAACACCAAATCCTTGTAAAGAACCAGCGTCCTGTACGTATGTGTTTTAGAATAAATTAGGTGCGGACCATCCTGTATGTAAGATTTCATAAGTTTACGCGATATTGCACAACGAATAATTTATTCATCACCGCTGACGTGTATTTCTAAGAAACCGTAAGTTTCTGCACGTCAGAACGATTTTAACCAATCACATAACGGCCTTCCCCGCACGGTAGCCGCGAAGCCGCCCACAGATGCACCTTTATAAACTCACGACGCGCATAAGAATGAATGAATCTCCGTAGATTCAAGTCAAGCCGTTCCAGAAGCCAGTAGCCGCAGCCGCTCCGTTTGCTTAGTGTAAGCACCGACCTGTTGTTCACCGACGAAGAGTCCTTCGCGATCTGGCGATAACGCGCACCACGACGCACCGGGCAACCTAAAGTTCAATTCTGTACTGCTATTGATAGACACGTAAGTTGTAAAGTTATACAATCTAACAATTTACACTCAAACACTACAGACCGTAAATAATTCCGGGCTGAGCCTCCAGGAGTTATACCAAATACACCTAGAGTCACGCAGGGTAGATCCCGACGTAACTCGCAGATACAAGTACACTAGCACCTAGAGTGCCACGAAGGGTAGATCCCGTCGTATCTCGCAAAGACTTGAGGGTGAAGGGTTGTTACAGGGCTGTAAAGACCTACGACCTTTCTCTTAGTATATCCAGTAAAGACAGGCCGTCGCCTACGTCTTCTGGGCATTACTGAAATCCCGCTCGAAACTCATACACTACCTACAGACAAACACAATAACCATACACAGTGTCTGTGAATCGCAGAAGAGTACCTCCATAATCTATAGTATAATAAATTTGTCGTCCACCGAACCATCGTAAATACCTGGTGCACGAACGTTTGTAAATAAATTAGAGAGTACGTAGATTTTTCTATCTTTACGTAAACCGATTAGAGTAGTTTTAATATTAAGTAGTTTTGATCCCTTGATTAATTATAAATAATTAAACTTAGTATAGAGATCAGTAATTAATTTAGTTAGATAAATAATCTAATTACCTACATTAAACCGGTTATAATTAGAGAAAGACCGGCCCGAGATCTCGCGTTTACCTACGCGCCTTTCGCGTGTATTATTTCCCGAGAGGAGGACATCTTTGCTTCAGCGCTCCAGAGTTACTAAAGTTCTAAGTACGATATCGATTTTCTCAATCCCCACACCGACTCGAGTTCATTGCGCTGGCGCCCCGACCAACAACGGTATCAAGGGTAACGCTCTCGCTACTGTACATGCAGGACCGTAATCTAAATTTTACCTCTTAGGTAAGGAATAGATTAAAAAGACTCTTTGTTCACAGAAGCGACTTCGCACACAGTGACGGGCCGCCAACCAGGAGAACCAGCCGCCAGACCCGGACAAAGAAGTTCCCCCATACATTTTGTTAATTACCTTCTTATTTTATTTATTGTTGATATTTCTTTAATATACATTTTAAAAATGCTTTACGGTTTTTATTTAAGGTTACAGTGTTAAGCCCATCCAGTACTTACTACGAACCACACCCCGTTTATAAAATAAACCCGATTGAGCAAAGCCGAGGCAAAGTAAAACCGCGTTGGGTTACCAAACCAGAAGGGCGCAATATAAGTATAGCACCCAAAAGTAGGGGAGCATTATATCCTAATTTCAATCTTCGTAAAATTCAAGCTAAGGTGTAAGGTCTTACCAAAAATTAATGACAAAAAATTCATGCCAGCTGTAAGGACACGTATGAACTAATTTCATATAACTTCCTAAGTTACAATTTTTTTTAATTTTCAATATTAAGTCTGTAAATCATTAAAATAAATTCACTGTCATATTTACTCAAAAATTAAATACAAGATTAGTTTAAATCAGAAAACGTCGAATAAAGACACTGAAACATTTCTGCCAAAGAAATGTGAGACAAAGCCTCATCCTAACCTGGCCCTTTGAATGCTGAATTGTCTAACAATTGGACTAGCCACTAAGCGCAGAAGAGTTCGGTCAATTAACATTAATTATTTAGAAATGTATTGGTGTCTTTGTTGGAGTATCTAGTAAGATGTCCATGCGAGCTAACGAAAATACGAAATAAGACAAACCCATAACGACAACAGAGAAAGGTCGGCTTAAGAGGTCAACAGCAGGGGTTCCGGCAAAGAATATGGAGAAACTCGGATAGAAGAGGCTTTAGCTCAACTAGAAGATGGGATTTCAATCCAGCAAGAAAGGAATTGTTATTTCCAGAGAACTCAAAGCACGAAGAAGTGGGTGAAAAGTTAACCTAAGATTTCAGTTACCAGCTACTCTGTAGGTGAGCACAGCAAAGCACCAAACACAAGATTTGGCCTCCACTCTTTTGAAGATGTTAACATCGTCTTCTCTCATAAAAACGAACCATATTTAAGTTGACTACCCAATCTTACGACGACGTAACCAATATCACCCGTTTCCAAAAATGCATCACAGGCGTCGCACTTAAGCTTGTAAGAGAAATGATTACTACACCACTTAATATAACAAAAATTATTGAAAAACTACAGAAAGTGTATGACCGTCCAGAACTGATTATCAAATCTTTAATTAATGATGTACAATGAGTTTCTAAGATTGTAGAATTAAACCCATAGACCTTTCTCAAATTTGGGATTAAAGTCAGTATTCTTTGTCTCGATGGTTGAAACGTCAGAGTTTCAGGAGTACTTAAATAACTCTTCAAAGAATTTCCAATATTTGTTTCGCCTCAGCATACATCGTTTCATTTGTAAAATCCAAATGAATCAAAATAAGATAAACTTTGAACAACCTGCTCAAATTCACAGGTAATAAATAACTTACCTCTCAAAATTAAGTTGTTCTTGAAAACCATAGCAACTTGTGGCATGGCCAATATGATTTGATCATTCTAATAATACCCAGAGACTTAAGTATCTTATTAATTTAATGGACCCAATAGGTACCAAACAAATAATATCAGTTTGAAAATAAAAAGTGAGGATATAAATGAATAGAGAATAGAAAAGTAGTGAAAGTGTTGTGGTTGTAAGTTATACCGTTTTCACACAAAAATCGATGAACATTTTAAAATCGTCACATCGAAAATATATGGATTTTTGAAAATCGTTAACTTTAGTTTTTTTATTCTGCCATCCTAGAGTACCTTAATTGAAGAACAAATTGCACCATTTGTTTTGGTTGTAGCGTTCTTCGTTTTTTTTTTTTGAACATTCAAATCATTGTCAAAATAGGTTAAACTTTAGAGCTCCATAAGTCAAAATCTAAGTTTAGCTATAGGGCATGCTACATAAAAATGTTTAGAATTTCTCGTAGAATTCAAATATGCAAAAATATGCTAGGGTTGCTATTCAAAATAGCAAAATTTTAATCGTTTCCGGTGAAACCGGAAGTGAAATTTATTTGTTTTTTTGCTTGAAATATGCATATTACTCAACCCAATCATCAACCAAATTTTTATCTAAAGCCGTTTTAAAATGCGAACCTGGGTAGTAGTTCTGTTGTCACCTGGTATATAAAAACGAATGTATGTTTCTCCTTTATGCATTACTACAACATTCCTCCGAGCGCCGTGTAACTTTGGGAAGTTGTTGACTACACTCCCGCGAATGTAGCTGGTATAAATTTAAATAGTGGCCTCCTAGGGGGAGGGCCTCATGTGCATACTACACCATTCATCCGATCGCCATGAAACTTTGGGAAGTTGTTGAGTATACTCCCGCGAAAGTTTCTGTATAATTTTTTTTAAATATAGCCCCCTCCCCCCCAGGGACATACTTCACCGTTCATCCGAATATGAATAAGTTTCAATAAAAATTACACAATGTAAATTGAAGTTATCATAACGAGTTTCCTTGAATTTCCTTTTTTCTGAGATCGCAGCAACGCGCGACGGGTACGGCTAGTTAAGGCATAAACCGCTTATCTGAATATTTTAAGTCAAATTGCTCCTCCAAAATAAACTGCTTAGCTGAAGACTGTGGCTAACGTCACCACCGCCTGCTCCATGGAGCAGACTATAGAGCTACGAGAATGACCATGTTTTCGGTTCGTACCACAGAAACCGAAATAGAAAACAATGAATTAGTAATGTCCTCTCAAGCGATGGATATATTGAGAAGCAAAGAATTCAGTTGGCTGGAACAAGGGTCGGCGTATACTCTGCTTGATGCTTTGATAGCTCAAAAGCGTGATCTGTATAGCAAAACAGACGATGAGCTTCAGAACAATTGCAAATTCGACTCAGGTTATGGATTGTTAGATATTATTTCAACTGGATAATGTACCGGGTGTCCCAAGTTCGAGGCGAATTATTGGGTTCTCGAAAACGGTAAGAGATAGAGAAACGGCGCATTTAAGGGAATAATAATTAGACGCGATCAGATTTCAAATATTTTATTTTATTTTTGAGATAATTGAAAACAAGTGATTTCTCGGATTTTTGTTTTTATTTTTTTGTAGAGTTATTTAAAAAGAAATCAAAAAAACAGTTTACACTTGTTCATTGTGATTTTTTATTGTCTTTAATATCATGTCACCTACATATCTATCTAACGTTTCGGATTTCCACATTCATCATCAACTTATTTTTTTTTAAATACGGAACTGGATTTTTTTTTAACTTTACAAATCACTTATTTCATTGTGGTTACCATAACATATACTAAGTTAGGTTGGAGTATTTGTTTCGTACCCAAACAGTGATCGTCAAGCTCCTAATATATTTATGATTGTTTTCAATACGGTCATGTCATTTTTAAAGAGTTTTTGAAGATTTTTATTGTGATAGTTATCACAACATCTACTGGAAAGAAGTTGAATATTCGTTTCGTATAGAAAACGCAATAAGAACAGAACAGGTATATGGAATAAAAAACAATGAAAACTACTAAACACTAAAGGACATAAAGAACACGTAAAACCATTACACCAAGTTCTCAAAAATGTATCCCCGTTCTTGAATGCAGCATCTCACCCGATTTTTTAACTTATTGAGAGCTCTTTCTAGATGTATACGTGGAGTGGCTCGTATCTCTCGTATTAAACACACATTTACACGGTAAAATACAAACCTCTTGTGCAATTATAAGTGAGAATTTCATTTTTTGAGTATTTGCAATGTTCTTATAGCGTTTTCTATACAAAACGAATATTCAGCTTTTTTCCAGTAGACGTTATGATATTAAAGACAATAAAAAATGATAATGAAGAAGTGTAAGCTGTTTTTTGATTTCTTTTTAAATGGCTCTACCGAAAAATAAAAACAAAAATCCGAGAATTCACTTGTTTTCAATTATCTCAAAAACAAAATTTTTGAAATCTGATCGCTTCTAATTATTGTTCCCTTAAATGCGCAATTTTGCCACAATTTAACCGTTTCTCTATCTCTTGTCGTTTTCGAGATGCCAATGATACGCCTCGAATTTCGGACACACGGTACACATCTTCAAGAACCTTAAGTTAGAAGGAACTCTTCGACGCAAAGATCTACAAAGGTCTGTCATCTTCAAGGTCTCACAATTTCAGTTTTTGTGGACGCGGCATGAGGGATTCGCATTGCATCCAGCTACACGGAACAATATATTGGGCCCACAGTAAGATGGTATGGCTTAGATGAAAATGGTTGGCAGACGGCTTGAACAACTTGTTTTCAGTATAGAGAAATTCAGAAATTGACAGATTTATCGAGTCGGAGGTGAAATTCTACCGCGCAAATTGTTTCGGATGGAGCAACAAGGGGCTTCATCAACATTGATGTAAGCTCCGAATCAAAATGGCTTAACAGCCCAAATTTTTTTATGAAACATAAGCCCACAAAAGGATATGAATCCAACAGTTTTAGAAGAAAGTCGTAATTGGATCAATTCAGCCTTTCCACAAGATACTCTATCCAAAACATTATTTAATTTGTTGGAGGTTAATTAAAGTGACAACTCGGGTGACGAGGATTTTCCACAAGAACGATCCAAAACAATTCCCTTGAAAACCAAGAATTGGGAGAAACAGCGTTACTGGTGGCGAGGGTCCAAGATGAATATTATCTAGAAGAAATCTAGTAGAGTAGTGACACAATAAAAAATAATATTCCCAGCTTTTCATTATTTTTACACAAATATGAAGATACGCGTATGAACAGCAGGATTCAAGTTCCAATTGCAAACATTGTTTAGAATCTTGTTATCATCCAAAACAAGGATCCTTAAACTAGATTACATATTCGTTACCACCATTAGAAAGCTCAACATATCGGAGTTGTAAAGGTGGCCAACTAACTTTCGGTTTGCCATAAGTAACTTAAGAACTACGATTAAATCAGCTTGGCACTATTACTAACAACGCCACACCAGTTCTACCAATTCTAACAGCAAGTATACTGCAGATCATTTACATTCACGAGAGTGGATTTTTTCAGCCCAATCGAAGTTGCAGCATCACGCCACAGATAAAAGCGGTACGGCTTCTGTTTACTTGCTTAACTACAAGAACAGTTAAATACAGATGCCATGAGAAGATTCTTCACGTTAAGGTCCCTCTGAGATATGGTCAGGTAGTGGTACTAATTTAGTCGGGACAGCAAAAGATCTGCCAGATAATCTCAAGTCCCTCAGACTCCCCGTATGGGCGGCAGTTGGGTACGCGTGTTACGATCAATCAAAAGAAGCATTACATAATTTCTAAAAAATACGTCTATTGAATATTCAAAGATGATATCCGTACAATTTTTGCACTTTTTACCTTCCAACCTACATGTACATATGTAGGTATAGAAGGTAATGCAATCGACTTTTTTTCATTATCGCTAAATCGACTCATTAGCTCATTTTACAACTTATGGCCAATATCGGGCATGTGTGTGTGAGTGTGTGTGTGTGTGTGTGTGTGTGTGTGTGTGTGTGTGTGTGTGTGTGTGTGTGTGTGTGTGTGTGTGTGTATATTGTGTGTGTGTGTGTGTGTGTGTGTGTGTGTGTGGTGGGTGGGTGCGTGCGTGTACGTGTGTGTGTGTGTGTGTGTGTCAGTGTGGATGTATGCTAGTATCCACGATAATTCCAGAACGAAAACATGTACGTACTTAACATTTTGTGTTTAACCTCGTTTTCATTTGGCTTGGAGCTGATTTTGGGAGAAATCCAGTGGAGGAGAGGGCGGGTTTGTTAGGGCAGTTTTTGGTTTTTATCAAATATTTCTAAAATCGCTGTATATTTCAAAGATACAAAAATACCCAGGTATAGACCTTAAACATATCAATTAATTATGTTCTATGCAATTTTATACGACGCGTAAATTAGCCACAAAAAGGTATAATTTAAGTGTTAGTTCAATTTTTTTTTAATATCTGAATAACGATTAATTTTATAAGAAAAAGTGTAGACATATTTAAAAAAAATTAATTTTACATAACTCCTCTTTGTAAAGTTTTTTAATATAACGCAACGAAAGTCTAAAAATGAATTAGATATCAAAGAAAATGATTGAACTATGTTATTGATATCTAATAGAAGTGGATTTTTTAAGTTAACATGATTTATGTCTATTAATCTCTATCTGACAAAGTTTTAAACGTCATTCTTACATAGATCATTGTTTTTACAATGTTGCCTGTTTTCGTTATGAACGTATAAAAGATGTTGCATAGTTATCCTAAAAAAAATTATACTTTACACAGTAAGTAAGGAAATTCTAAAAATTACGATAAGATAAGCAGCACAGAATCAAATGACACTCATTCACATTCACTTAAATTAACGTAATGCACGGAAAAGTTGAACCAACTTCAACGTAACCGAATCCGTACGTTAATTTTATTAATTGTACAGTACCATTCACAACCACTTAACTTAACTTACAATACGAAATTCTAAAAATTAAGATAAGATAAAGAACACAGAATCAAATGACATTCATTCACATCCGCTTAAATTAACGTAACGCACGGAAAAGTTGAACCAACTTCAACTTATCCGAATTCGTACGTTAATTTTATTAATTGTACCAACCGGAGGCATCACCACCCCACCATCAACATTGATAGCTGACAGAACACTTTGACACGTGGTTGACGCGTTGGTTATGGTTAGGTTATGTTTTATTTCACTTTGGTCGGTAACCTCAAATACTTCACGTGCGTTTTTCTAACGTAACTGTGAACAGATATTAATTATAATTTTTCGTAAGTTAAGTGGTTGTGAATGGTACTTAATGCTCGGTAGAGTAAATCCTACTTACTTCTCTTGTGAAGGAATATACTATTAATTTCCTTTAATTATTTAAGTTAGCATCTAGATGTCTATCAACATCTGTCTATCATAAGGTTTTAAACATCTGTTTGACATATATTATTGTTTTTGTTTTTACAATGTTGCCTAGTTTCGCAATGACCTTATTATAAAGACGTTGCATAATTATCCTAAAAAAAGTTAATAAAATTATTTCATTTCTTTTAATTTCCATTTTGTAGATTGGAAGGTTGTGTGGTTTTCCACACCATATATTTTAAAAATGATGTAATACCCTACTCTAACCCTGTAATAACTTATAAATCTATTTATTTCACAATGTAGGCACAAAATTACGATCGTGTTGGAAAATCGAAGAAACTTCCATACGGTACTAATCTGTTACCAACAAAAAGTTGCATCTCTTGATATTCAGACATCAAGAAAAACAACTATTTCACACTTTTTTAATGTCACGAAAAACTCTAATATAATTTAAACTTTTGCGTTATTACATTTCAAACAACTGCATATGTTACAGCCTTATTTTCACTAACAACTTTAGACATAACAAGTACTAGCATTTAACTTCTTCCTAACTCGATGTACAACTCAAAGCAACATTCTCTTTTATTTGCTGAACGACGCGATTGCTATATAAATATACGACACTCTACTTTACTCAAGTAGGGCGGTGCACCGTTTTAAGGACAATATTCCAGGTAATGAGTTCACATATAGATTTTTAAAACGACTTTCAAATATGATGTTGGAGAGAATGTTCCAAAGTATCAATCGAGCCCTTGCTGGTGTTACGAGGATGACAATTACATAGTATTTCCAACGCCTTTCTGCAGAACTAGAAGGTATTCCCACCAGAAACATCATAAACTATGATGGACCAACCTTTGCGATGACCCAGGACGAAAAAAATAATTGCAAGGAGGGGATGCGAATATCCCGAGCGAATTATGAAATCTGGTTGGTCCATCAGTTACTGTTTCGACGGTTCATGCAATGGCCATACCATATTTAAAGAAGTTATGTGGTAAAAAGATATTAATTGGTGAGAAATTATCGTCTCACCTTTCAGTACAATCATTACAAGAGTGCTCAGCAAACAATATTAATGTTATGTTTTTACTGAGAAATTCCACCCACTTGACGCAACCCTTAGACGTTGTCTTTTTTAAACCATTAAAGGTTGTATGTAGGAAAGATAGTTGACTCTTATAAAAAGGGACCTGCAACAAAGGAATCTGGTATTTCTAAAAACGTTTTTCCAGATTTATTAAGAAAACTGTTAGAATTTATTGAAGATAACAGATCTAGAAATATAACTGCCAGATTTGATAATTGCAGCATTATACCCTTAAATGCTAATAAGGTATTGAATATGCTGCCTGTGGAACAACTGAAACCGATGCTGCCATCAACAATTCATTTGTTCACATTTTAAAGTCCATGCGGTATGACGAAAATCAACGTAAGTAACGAAAAAAGAAACTACAAGTACCCGCTGGCAAAAGCGTAGCAATTGATGACGAGAGTAGCCACCATTTTAGCACTCACGATTCAAATTCAGATATATGTATGACTTTGAAGAAGAGATTGATGAAAAAGAAAAGTTTTCTCTGCCGACATCTAGTAACCCTCAGACCTCAAATAATTCACCCCAAAGGCCGGATTCAAATAGTCTCCTATCTGTCACTAAGGGTGATATTAATGTTGGTAACTGGTTAATCATATATTTACCCTATTTTACGAATGACAAAAGTACAAAGTACATCCAGGGCGTTTAGCAAATATTATATAGCTTAAGTTGTGAAATTAAATGAGGACGGATACGCAGGAAATTTCTTACGCGAAAATCTACTAGAGATTATTGAGGTTATGTGTACACTTTTCCGGATGTGAAAGACAAGTACGAATTAAAAAAAAAAATCTTTAAAGCCACCACTCTGGGAGAGTCACCGTTTTAAAATATAAAATTGATCCTATTCACCCCATTCTACGGTAGTTTGCTTTGAGCTTTGTTCTGATACATAAAGAATATCAAGCTGCTTTTCATTCATTACATGTGTAATTTCATCCTCTTTACATACATATCTTTAACATTGACCGCCCTTCGTACACAATCATACTAGTTTAGTTAGTAACTGAAGGTAGATTAGTTACTAACAGGTCATACCTCATACTACGTAACACCACTAGTAACGGTGTTGTCTTACTACCGATCAAGTAGGCCTAAGTTACCCCACTTTCCGATTACCACAGACGTGCCCAACGTAATTCTATACACGCTATGATCCCCATGCACAAGTCAGCGAATAGTTGCCCGTGTTACGGCCACTATGAAGCCTATGTGGTACGCTGTGATACCTTGAGCACGTTATCATTATAATAGTATATCATGTAACAAGTGACAGAGGTTAAACTTTATGCGGCCCGACTTGACGTTAACTGGATCACATAACAGCAATCGTGCCAAATTGATACTTTTGTTCCGTATATCATATACCATATTACGTATATACAGGGTGTGGCAACTGTCTGTCTTTGGTGGATAATGGGTCGGATATTGGAAATAAATGAAAAATGTTTATATAAAAATTGTTCATAGTGAAGTTTTCTATCACGTAAAAATATTTTTTAGTATACAGGGTGTTCGTTCAGCCCAGGCGCAACCAAACTTTTTTATTTTAAATGGAACACCCTGTATGTTATTGCATATTCTGATTCTTCGTTTCATTTTAGATCAACTTTGTGTATCACATGTAAGTTCTAAAATGGACTGTTTACGAGTAATTCGATTTTTTTTTGTAAAAATTGACGTTTGTTGCAGTCTTTAAAAAATCGAATATCTCAAGAAGTGTGTAACTTAGAGAGATGCAGTTTGAACTTTCAGATTAAGCATGAATTGACCAAACTTTTCCATCTGTGGATAATGGTACCGTAGACAGGGGGTACCAAATAGAAGGCGCCGAATTTTAAAATTTTTAAACATACGTAATTCTGTTTTTTTAAATAGAACCCTAACATTTTTTATACAATTTTTAATTCGTTTTTAAATTGTCTATCAAACATCCATTACATTCCCTATACCTAACTTTAACAGTTTTATTGTTATTTTAAGTTCTAATATTATTTTAACAATTTTTCTTGTTTACGACGTGGTAGACGTTTAAACAAATGAAAACACATGAAAGTAACTGTCAGTTTGCAATAAGTTATTAAGGTTTTCAAATGGCATATCTTTTGTGATCAAAATTTTTTTCAAAATGAATTTATCTACAGAAGAAATGGTAGACATGATTTTTCTCCTTGGCGAATGCCAAAAAAATTGTTTATTCGCATCAAGAATTTATAAAGAGAGATTCCCAGATAGAAGGCGCCCACAATAAAAAAGTTTTCAGTGGACATCAGAAAGATTTGTTTCAACAGGAAATGTAAAATACACAGCTCGTAACCGTGATAAAGCAGTGATAAATGAAGAAAATGGATATAGGGTGTTAGCTACAGTTATTGATGACCCATAAGTTAGTCAACGGACATTAAGTTCTTATTTGGGAATTTCTTCTAGATCAGTTGGTCGAATGTTAAAGAAAAACCATTTCCAGTCATACAAAGTGTAACTACATCAGGGACTACTACCAACCGATTATGAGGCACGTGCAAATTTCCGTCAGTTGTTGATGAATAAACTTCGAACGGAACCCCAATTTTACAATTTCGTTTTATGGACAAATGAACCTACGTTTCTTAATAATGGGTTAGCTAATGGACATAATTATTCTGATGCAAATCCGCATATTGTTGTGGAATGTCACAGATAAAATAAGTGGTCTATTAATGTTTGAGGCGGATTCCATGAACGATGGATAGGAAGAGGGGGATCGATTGCTTGGCCGCTAAGATCTTCAGATTTTTTTCTATGGGGCTATGTAAAAAATCCGGTGTATCGGGAACCACCAACTACTTCTGACAACATGAAACTGCGCATAACACAGGCTTTCAGACAGATTACGCCAGAAATGTAAGGCGCGTACAAATTTTTTTTCGCGAGCGAATTCGCTTATGTTTACAAAACGAAAAAGATACTTTGAACCTTTCATTAGTATAATTTTGTATATTATTTTTAAAACCTTAATCTTAGTTTTGAAAATTTTTCAGAGAATAAATATTTTCCATTTGTTTAAACGCGTCGTACACGGCAAAAATTGTTAAAATAATATTAGAACTTAAAATAACAATAAAACGGTTAAAGTTAGGTATAGGGAATGTAATGTATGTTTGATAGAGAATTTAAAAACGAATTAAAAAATGTATAAAAAATGTTAGGGTTCTATTTAAAAAAAACGGAGTTACGTATGTTTGAAAATTTTTAAATTTGGCGCCCTCTATTTGGTACACCCACAGATGGAAAAGTTTGGCCAATTCATGCTTAATCTGATAGTTTAAAACGCACCTCTCTAAGTTACACAGTTCCTGAGATATTCGATTCTTTAAATACTGCGACAGACGTCAATTTTTACAAAAAAGTCGAATTACTCGGAAACAGTCCATTTTAGATCTTACATGTGATACATAAAGTTGATCTAAAATGAAACGAAGAATCAGAATATGCAATAATATACGGGGTGTTCTATTTAAAATAAAAAAATTTGGTTGCGCCTGTGATGAACGAAACACCCTATACACTCAAAAATATTTTTACGTGATAGAAAACTTAACTATGAACAACTTTGATTAAATTGTTTATATAAATGTTGTTCATATATATATATATATATATATATATATATATAACACTTGCGTGCATAGAAATCGGCCCACTGTAAACTTTTGACTTTAACTATATTTTGCTTCGAATCTATCTATCAGATTAAGAAAAAATATATACTGTTTGAAAGACAATTTCATATGCTTTAATGTAAGTTTACATTTATTAAAATTTATTTCGGTTTCTTAGTCTTAAAATTGTGAAATTAACGCATGAAACAAATTATCGTTTCTTATTACTAAAATTTTTAATAATGGGTATGACCCCCTCTTGCCCTAATAACATCCCTCATACGATTCGGCATAGATCTAATCAAGTTCGCAATTGTTTCTTGTGGGATGTCAAGCCACTCTTCTTCTACTGCCACAATAAGCTCTGGGATCGAGGTTGGGGCGCGAAGTCTAGCACGAATTCTTTGTTTTAGCTCATCCCATAAATGTTCGATTGGATTTAGATCGGGACTGCATGCTGGCCAATCCATAATCCGAAAACCGACTTCTGTAATGTAGTCTTGCACGATTCTTGCGGTGTGCGCCCTAGCATTATCATGCATAAAAATAAATTCGTCTCCAATGTAATCGACGTAAGGTACCACATGAACAGCTAAAATCTCCTCGATGTACCTAGCACCAGTGAAACCTTCTCTACCGTGACCACGGTCGTCCCTTCGGATGAAAACAGGATCGGTTCGTGCTCCCATAGAAATTGCACCCCATATCATGCAAGAACCACCTCCATAAGCAATCCGCTCTTCAATGCAGCATCCTGCAAATCGCTCTCCTGGTCTCCGGTACACTTTTACTCTTCGGTCGTTGCCATAGAGGCATATCCTGGTCTCATCTGAGAATAGAACAGAACCCCACTGTTCCAATGTCCAATTCAGATGATCCCGTGCGAAACGCATGCGTGCTTGACGATGAGCTGGGGTAAGTTTTGGACGAAGTGCAGGGGTTTTACAAGTCAGGTTACGTTCCTTAAGTCTTCGCCTTACTGTCCACTGACTCATAGCCACTCCTCGTATTTCACGGAGCTGCTGTTGCACTTGGACCGCATTAAGGCGACAATTTCTTAATGTTGTTGACACAATAAAGCGGTCATCACGATCCGTTGTGTACCGTTTTCTGCCGGTTCCAGGTCTCCTATGAAAGGATTCAGTCTCTTTATAACGCTGGTAGGTTCTTCGAACAGCTGCGCGTGTCATCTCCAGTTGGCGAGCAACAGTTCGCTGGCTAAGACCTTTTTCAATTAGAGCAATTACTTGGGCGGCTTTTTGAGATGTAGTATGCATTAACCTAACACACTTTTAAACTAATCAAATTGCGAAAACTAATAATGTACTAATTTCAGTTGGAAATGCAATAAATTCAATCTGTCAGAAGTTTGTTATTCGCGTTATAATCACAACTTAAATACATTTCATTTATTTACCGGTTCCTATGCATATAAACGCTAAGCACTCTTGATCAATTTCAACTTCTATCAAAGCATATTAAATTGTCTTTCAGACAGCATAGATTTTTTCTTGATCTGATAAATAGATTCGAAACGAAATATAGTTAAAGTCAAAAGTTTACAGTAGGCCGATTTCTATGCAAGCAAGTGTATGAAAATACATATCTTTTCAATTTTTACTGAGGAGGCTATTAGCTAAAAGTAGTTTTAAATAACAACTTATTTGTTAAAAAAATTAGAGACCTAGTTTTATGGTGATTTGCAGTTGGGAATGTTGTTCGTTACCATAGTTATAAATAGAATATTAAACGGGCGGCAGTACTTTTACTGCCGCTCAAAGTTTTTTGCAATGGATTTTAATGATTTTAAAAATCAATTAATTTCAGTTTTGATGTAGGTGTTTCATACAATAATAAGTAAGCTCTAAAAATTAATTTCAATAATTAGAAAAATGAGTGATTGGCATTGAATTAATGTTGAATGAATTATTGTGGTAATGTTGGAAAGTAGATAAGTTAAACGCAACATTCACCTACATAGGCATAACATAATAATGTCCTGACCATATCATAAGTTTTATTTGTTACTTTTTAGTACCTATACAAAATTTTAGAATGGCATCCCTGAACTGAATAAAGGTACTTTAAAATCAATAAAATATCCAAGCAACACGATCAAAACAAAGTATTTTTCTGCACTGTCATATTTTTTCTGACATATGTCACTATTTGCAAAAGAGAAATATGTTTTGATCATTTTTAAAATATCACATTCTACATATAAAATTTCTTGTGTAATTCTTTTCTAAATATGTACTTACGTATAAACCTAGTAGGTAACTATTGCAAATAGTAAATAGTAAAATGCCTCGTAAAGCACTTAGAGTACAGATCGAGTTAGATATACAAGCTGTACGTCTTAAATAACAAAACATATTAATCCAAAACTATTTATATCATTTTAAGGTAACATGTCCTGGTGTGTGGTTGTGCCCAAATGGAAAAGTATCTTTACAAATATACATGCTTGACTCCTGCATTCAGACAACTGCATTGCCACCCGTGTTTCCACTTCTCTTTCACGAACAGTTTATATTCTATAAAACTTTCTATGCGGCACATACATTAATGGATTTGCAAAGATTTATAGGTAAGATTTTCGTAGAAAAATAATACTACAGTGTTTATTCTAGATAAAGATTGCATATATGCTGAGCTTATTCAATGGCAAAAAGGTGAGGTAGGCAATGTAATTGCATCGTTTCAAACATCCCTTCAGGAAGTCCTTTACCCGTCTACAATGGAGGGTACTTTATCTGGAGTTGATGTTGATTTATTAATGGAACCATCAAAAATTTTCCCTGTAAATGTGTATTTACAAAAACGCGGTAGGTGTTATGATCAAAATGTGATTTATAGGGAATAATCGCACCAAAAATTGAGATTAGTACCAGAACTACAGTTGAAGAAGTTTTATGCAGTAATGAAAAACACAAACCGAATCATTACGTTGTAAATCCAAAAACTATTCCATCGGACTATATTCCGGTTGATTTCAAACGGAAAAGCAAATTGCCAAGGCAAAAGAAAGTTTGTCATTCTTCAGATTATCACAGGTAAGATTTATCTTGAACTATTTTAAGATTTGTATAATTTCGAAATTTAAACTGGCTCATTTTCCTAACTGGAAATATTTGTAGATATCTTTTTATTCGAAAATTTAGCGAAGAAAAAGTGATTAAGTATAAATATGATTAAAAAGTTAAGGAATTAATTTGTAGTAATTTTCATCGAATTAAAATATTCCGATGTGAATAGCACAAGGCTTTTTTATTCTGATGTCTTGCGTTTGGTATGCAGGGCAAAGGGATTAGAAAGAGCATTTATTTATACCACACCTACACGGCGCGTAGTAAGATGTCGCTTACATTACATGTACAAACGTAACTTTCTGTTTAGAAGTGAAATTAAGTTCTTTAGTGTAATTACACATAATGAAAGCCACTAAATTTGTATTCTTATCAGTCTTAGCATTAAAATCTACTAATGCACTTTACATGGATTTAACATAAAATTACCCATTTCATAATTTTGACTACATTTCGGATTATTTAATTCTTAGAAAAAAACCCGACTTAAGGTCAACCTTTGTTCTTTGGTAATACATCACATTTCACACAACTTTTGCTTACTTGACATCTAAAATTCTTTGCAAAAGTATAAAATGAAATTCAAGGATCAGAGTACCTTATCACGATAATAGGGTCTCACACACTCACACACACACACGCACGCACCCCACCCCGCACGCACGCACCCCCCGCCCGACACAGGCACACACACTTACACACACTCACACACACACACGCACGCACGCACGCACGCACAGCACACACAGACACGACACACGCACACAGCACGACACAGCACACGCACGCACACACGACACAGCACGACACACACAGCACACACAGCACGACACAGCACACACACAGCACACGACACACACACACGCACACGACACACCAGGCCAGCACAGCACACCACACGACAACACACACACACACACACACACACACATCTCTCGCTCTCTCTCACACACCCTCACACACACACACAGACACAGACACACAGATACACAGACAAGATTTTTTTTGGTCAGATTTTGTTTTTAGATGTTTTCGAACAATCTAAAGCGATTGAGCAAATAAAATTTTTAAAAAATTTTTTTAGCGATACAGTACTTCCCATCCGTTGGATGTAGAAGTAATTAGGTAAGTTCCCCACGCTCCCTTGAAACACTACATAGACATTCAATTCTTCTTTGCCCCTGAAGTTGTACCGCATACATCTTTCTTTATCCAACTCCGGATCCGTAGCATGTTTTCTAATACACAAGACAGCATCTTCAATATAGTGGTGTGTATGCCGAAAAATGGCTTGTGTCTTCTTCTTTAAGCTAGATTTTGCCTCTATACAGCATACAAGCTCTATCTTAGATGACACCTCTGTCAAACAAAAGTGTTATAATCAAATTAAGTATACCGGCCTCTTTTAATCTTTGAATTTTTACCGATAAGGGCCTGCCATGCTATCACATAAACGACTTTACATACAGGTTATGTCTCGGATGAACTGTCGAAAAAGGGCTTTTAGATTTATAAACATGCCCCTAGGGAAGATATTAGAGTGTAGTTACAGAAACATTTTGAGTTATGACCGGCAGATCTTTGCGATATCATATCTCATATAGGTAAAAATTCGCGACGCGAGGCTTTCGGCGAAGGCTGTTTCGGCGATTCCACTCCAACCCTCCCCGAGAATAACCGAGATTGTAAGACAGGTGTAGGGTGTCGCAACTTGTTCTCGGGTCTTTGATCCTTGTCGTGATCGCAACTTGTTCATATACCTTCCTGTATTGTCGTGGTACCCTTGCCGGAAAAATTGAATTTGTATTATAATAATAAGGAGCCTAATGCTAACTTGTAAGACAGGTGTAGGGTTGCACAACTTATTCTCGGGGCTTTGCCCCTTGTCGAGGCCCCATTGGCGCAAAAGTTGAATTTGTATTTGTATTTAAGTCCCTGCAGGTTATGGCTGGAAATATGAATCTGTATTATAAGGGGTATAGTGCTACCTTGTAAGACAGATGTAGGGCTTAGCAACTTACTTTCAGGCCCTCGCCCCTCGACCAAAAATTTGAATTTGTTTGTGACGCCATCTATGAGAGGAAATTTGAACTTGTATTATAATGATAAGGTGGCCTAAAGCTAACTTATAAGACAGACATGGGGCTTCGCAATTTGCTTTCGAGTCTTATCTCCTGGCCCCTTGGCGGGAAATTTGAATTTGGATTTGTGTTTAAGTGTTTACATTCTGATTACTTATTGCGAGAAATTTTAACTTGTATTCTAATAAGGGACCTATTGCTAGCTTATAACACACAACATAGGAACCTGTGTTAGGGCCTACGCCCTCCTGTCGTGGTGCTTGTTGGGAAATTTGAGTTTGTGTTGTCGTCATCTAGTTGTATATGGGCTAATGAATATTTTCTGTAATAAAGGTGGCACCATTTAGCGTTATATTTCTAGTCGCTTTAAATGTATGTTGTAAAATAACAAATATCGTTTTGTATATAAATTCATAGCTCTAAGTAGTGTGCGAGAGGGAAAGGTAAATACGGTGATAAATAGGATGACGTCATAAAATTAGATCTACAATAGCAGGTACGTATTCGTGAACTTTAAACTTGTAGTTATTAATTCGCATATAATGATAAAACCATTAAAACCTTTTGTCTTTTATTTCCATTATATCAATTTGATATTTTTAAAACATGTTAATTAAATTTAACTCTATGTTATATATATATATATATATATATATATATATTGTGTGTGTGTGTGTGTGTGTGTGTGTGTGTGCTGTGTGCGTGTGCGTGTGCGTGTGCGTGTGGTGTTGTCGTGTCGTGTGCGTGTGCGTGTGCGTGTCGTGTGCGTGTGCGTGTGCGTGTGCGTGTGCTGTGCGTGTGCGTGTCGTGTGCGTGTGCGTGTGCGTGTGCGTGTGCGTGTCGTGTGCGTGTGCGTGTGCGTGTGTGTGCGTGTGCGTGTGTGTGTGTGTGTGCGTGTGCGTGTTGATTGGTGTGTGTGGTGTGCGTGTGCGTGTGCGTGTGCGTGTGCTGCGTGTGCGTGTGCGTGTGCGTGTGCGTTGTGTCGTGTGCGTGTGCGTGTGCGTGTGCGTGTGCGTGTCGTGTGCGTGTGCGTGTGCGTGTGCGTGTGCGTGTGCGTGTGCGTGTGCGTGTGCGTGTGCGTGTGCGTGTGCGTGTGCTGTGCGGTGCGTGTGCGTTGTGCGTGTGCTTGCGTGTGCGTGTGCGTGTGCGTGTGCGTGTCAGTGTGTGTGTGTGTGTGTGTGTGTGTGTGTGTGTAATTATTACTTTCCAATCCTTTTAATGAGGTTTTTATAACTGTTACTGTTGAACTGTGGCTGATTTTGAGCAGGCAAACTGTAATTAATTAAACCGAATCAGTTTTGAACAGTAAGCTGGTTTCCGCAAACTGTAAGACATGATTTATTGATTTTGGTTGATTGATTGATCTGATTGATTTGATCGAGTATGATTTGTTTGAGATTGATTGATTAATTAATTAAGAGCCGAAAGAGAGAGAGAGAGAGAGAGACAGAGAGGCGTGCATGATCAACTTCTATTACAGAAAATGTTCATTAGCCTATACGCCACTAGATGGCGCCACAACTCTAATTAGTCCTACCGCTAGGTGACGCTACTTTTGCTACAGAAAAAATATTCATTAGTTCATACACACAAGTAGATAGCAACACAAATTCAAGTTTCGCAAGAAGGGAACCGGGGCGCAGACGTAACACAAGTTCTTATAGCTGGTTTACAAGGCTAGGGCTCATTATTTCAAATTTCGCACCAAGGTGCCAAGACAAGGGGCGCAGACCCTGATACAAGTCCTGTCTTACAAGGCTAGGGCCACCTTATTAGAATTTTTTTATGACGGGGTGAAGGCCTACACCTGTCTTATAAGATTAGGTTAGAATCCACATACAACTGCACCACAGGGGCCACGATAGAGGCCAAGTCCCAAGAGCTAGTTTCTGCACTTGGCTTATAAGGTTAGCGGCTCATACCATTTCCAACCAGGGGGCCGCGACAGGGGCGCAGACCCTAACACAAGATCAAAGGCCTACATGGTAATTCCTACACTTGTCTTACAAGAACCTCTTTATTATTAAAAACAATTTCAAATTTCCCGCGCAGGACCAGGTCCCAGTGATAGTTCCTACACTTGTCTTATAAGAACCTCTTTATTACTAAAAATTTCCCGCGCAAGTCCAGGTCCTAGGCCAACCACTTTTCTCAAGGTTAGCTTGTTTCTCAAGGTAAACAACTTTCTCAAGGTCAAACGGAAATTCGCAAGGCTGAATTACGTCATCGGAAATCCCTAGGCCGAATTACGTCTTCGGAAATTTCCAAGCAAATGACGTCATCGGAATTTCCCAAGGTCAAATGACGTCATCGGAAATTCCCAAGATCAAATGACCTCACAAAAAGTGAAAGGCGAGGTGCCCCTTTTCTACTCTTATTTTATTCTAAGTCATAGACTGGCTATGTATAAGTACCTGTATTTATCTTAAATATGCAATACAATCATATGGTAGGGTAATTACACAATGCGACTACCACCTCTAAATATCTTAAACCTAGATTGAAAGAAAATTGCCCTTTGTTAGAACATTAAGAATTTAATTTAACAAAAAAAACAACACAACAAACCCTAATCGATTTTACAAGCGTTCTCATTTCTCTTAGAACTGATTAGATTTTGGGAAAAATTGGGTAGTTACGAGGGGGTTTTACTAAGCACTGTTTTTGTTTTTATAAAATATTTCTGAAACACATATTTAAAAAATATCAAAATGGTAGCAAACAAAATTTAAAATTATACGTTGTGTTCTATGCAATTTTTTGTGCGACGCGTCATTCACCAGTAAAAATTCCTAATGCATTTTAGTGTTCTTTCAAATTTTTTCGATATCTTAAAGAACGGTCAACTTTATAGCAAAATGTGAAAAAATGTTTACAATACCATCTTAGGTCCAAGCTGAAGTGAAGTACATGTAAAAGAACCACTAGTACCTAAAGGTATGTAATGGCCTAGTACAAAAACTATTTAAAAAATTACACAAATGGTGGTTATTAAAAATTATTATTAATTATTTTAACATATTTACCTTTGAACTTATTCGTTAATTACAAAAACTTATAATAAATGGTGGTTATTGTTTATCATATTTACATTTTTTAGTGCACCCAATTGATTTTCTAGATCTCAGCGTTGTGTCCCAACTTCAAAATCGGCAGATGCAAGGCCACCTTTTGTATTTAAGAAACCAGAAAACGAATTAATTTCAAGAAAATGTCAAGGTCTTGACGATAGTCGCAACTGTTGTAAGTGTCGGTAAGAATGAATTACACTATTATAACTTAAGTACTACTAAATATGTCTAGTTCAGCTGAAACCAGCCCAACTAAGGCACTTCATATAAAAAGACAGGAGTTAATACCAAAATTTCCTCCTAAAAAATCTATCAGAAAGGTTCAAAAATGTCCATCAAGCGATTATTTGGTACCGTATCCTAGTCAAGGTTTTTGTCTTGCAATGTTTAATTTGTGTAAATAATAATCTTTTTTTAGAACAAAAATGTACATGTGATAGTAATCATTCTGGTAATAATTGTAACGTATGTGCACAGTACAGCAATTATTTTAATCCATATGGAGAGGAAGTACCAAACGTTCATATTAAATTATAAAATATTTTTTGTAACAATATTTTCCAGATTGAAATACGTTCACATTCTCCAAGAAATGCATACGTTCGTAAGGCTAACAGCGATCCAGCTAAAACCGTTTTAGATAATGTGCAAGATACCACCCCAAGAAACGCATTACCGCACAAATCATCGCCAAAATTACGAGCCTATTCACCAAAAAGCACTAATTCAAATGAAACGAGAGAACAAGAATGTAATAGTGCACCAAAAGCTTATTGTAACAACAAATTTTGTGTTCGTTGTTCATTAACAAAACAACCAAGTTTAGCAAAACAAATACACACTAGATTAATGCAAACTTTGGATGTTTCTCCACCGGTAAGTATCAACAGTGAGCTTGAACGCAGGATTAGTTCGGGTAGTATTACTGCCTGCTACTCACCAAAATTTCGAAATTGTGATCAAGGTTTTTATAAAACGCTTGGAAAATTTTATAAAGAATTATATCGATGTTAATAATTTATTGTATACCTATGTTTATATAGTTTATATTATTGTAAAAGTGTAATATTATTCTACGCATAAATACATTAAATCAAACATCCCATTTGAGGTGGGAGTAGATACTTATACCTTTTCTGTAAAATAGAAATAACCTTCCTTTGTTTATGTTTTTTTCGATGTTGAATTATAATATTGCTAAATTATCAATAACGAATAATCAAATTTTTAATAGAGTACATGTTTCCAAATCGACCTGAAAACTACATTCCAGAACACCCTCTGTCGGATAGAAGTGTCATAACCAAATTTAATACAATTTAATTTCCATGTAGAGATATGACATATATGTCATGTATGGATAAGTTTGGCATAAAATTTTTATCGGATATTAATATTTGTGTATCGTATTTTATTTTTATTTCGGTTATCGATAAAAAAAGTTGGGCATGAGTCAAGGGCGTAGCCAGGATTTATAACAGGGGGCAAACCATGGTCCATGGTCGTTCAAAATGTAAAATTTTAGAATAAAAAGAAAAGGCAAATGAAAACAAAACTTTGAGATTTTAATTATACTTAAATTAAACTAATAACAGATAACAAAAAAAAATATGCAGAACAGAAAAATATGTATATTTTACATTAAATTTTTTGTTTATTAAAATTTTAAAATTATTTAATTTATTTTTGCTCTTCCAGGGGGGGGGCAGTTGCCCCTCCCTGCCCTTAGCTGGCTACGCCCATGGGCCATGAGTATAAAATATGTTTTCATTTCTAAAAAAAAGACTTTTAAGGAATTTATAAAGTTGTTGCCGTCGTAAAATTATTTTGAAGATCGTTTATGTCATGTGAACTTATTGAATATGATATTGTGAATTTTGTAACGCGTTTCTGTTGATACAACGTAGTCAATATTCCACCAATTCGATAATGAGTAATGATGTATACCTATAAAAAAGATAATAACATTTTTATCGCGACCCTAAGCGTGCATTTTCAGATTGCACATGGCATTCGAGAGCAAATTTCTATGTCGTTTGTTGAGTTTGCTTATATTGAGAATTTTATTGTGAGTGGTTAGATATGACGTTATTAAGGGGGTGAAGAGAGTCTGTTGTGTAAGCAGTACAGTTTGAATAGTTTTGCAACAATGCAGAGGGCACAGCGATACCTCAGTTTAACGTGGGGGCTTACTGAATATACTGTTATCTTTTTATTGCATGTGGATTTACGTTTAGTGTTCAATCGCTCCTGGGGAACGGTGCGCGACAACTCGCCGATGGTCAACTAGCCGACGGCCTACTGGCCGATGCCAACTCGCCGATAATATATTATTTTTTACAAGAAACCAACTATTTATTTTAATTAAATTATTATGCCAACCATTAATTAATTAGTTTAAAAAATTATCAAATTTGGTTAAATTTTCATGGATTTTAAACATAAAAAATAACTCATTAACACAAATAATATAATTATAAAAAATAATAATAATTTTTATCGTTCATATAGGTCGGTACATACAAATAAACAAAATACATATATACAAATATCTACAAATTTATATAAATACATATAATAAGTCATACCATTTTGTAATGGTGGGATATCCCTTTTAAAAATTCAATTATATTTTCATGGTTATAATTAACTAGTTTATTTAATATTCTTTCATCATTTTCTTCATATTTTCTCCTTTTTGCGGTACCATTGCATCCAGAAATAGCTCTTTCGTAGTCGACGTCATATGATGACTGAACTTTTTTCAAATTCTCGATGAATTTCCACAAGGAAGGATGTGAAATATCAGGACCAAAAGCCACTTGTAATTTACGGTGGCAGACTTCAGCAAAATTATTGGTCCGGTCCCTTCCATTCAATGTTCGGAAGTACACGGACCAAATTGATGGCGGATAAGTTGACGGTGCTCTAGTACCGTTATTGCGTAAGCGACCGATGTAAGTATTGCTGAACCAAGCCAAAATTGGCTCAAATACATCGGGAAAATAATTTTCTAACTCCATAATTGCTGGTATGACGTCTTCTTCCGGAACAAATGCCAATGAAGTTACCATCTTTGCTTGCAGCGCGAATTGCGGATCAGTATTATACTGCGATAATAAATTGCAAGACGACAAATGCTTTCTCAGGTTTTTCACCAAATGAAATAAGCAGCCACTGATTACTGTTTCAGGAAAAACTTGCTGAATAGTCTGGTGAATAGCCAATTCATAATCCACATTAATATTTTCCGGATTCAATTGCGGCCAAAGTTCTCTAATCATGTTGAATACTTTAATGTATGTGTCAGTGCTCTTATCTGGCAGCAAACAATAAAGTACTGGAAAGACTGGGCCTTTCTCATCATGAGTGTCTTTCCTTGCTATTATTACAAAAATTTGAGCAAACAGAGTAGGACATAATAAGAAAGTCCCATCGACAAAAAGTTCTTTCATATTAGAACTCCAACTTGAATGATATTCTCTTCCAAATATAAGGATCCGCTTGCAATTTGGACCAGAATCAGCTAATAAAATTTTTTTAAATTGATTGGGACTATATTCGTATTGCGAATATAGTTGGGTTATAACGATTTCTTCAGGAGTTTCCGGATTTGGAGGAGCGCATGATTTCTTAACCCGTGCTCTTTGGGTGTTTCTCCGAGTAACATTAGAATTTGGAATAACTCCCTTTACTGCGTCGGGAACTTTCTCTAATGCCCGACCTCGAATTTGGGAAGGATTTTCCATCGTAGTTGTTGCTAGATGTTTGATTTCCGAATTTATTTGTTGCAAGGTAACATTAGCAGCATTTCCAACAGTGCTGCAAGTATGTTGTTTTTGCACGGAATTGAGAGAATTATCTGAAAGGTTCGTCCATACTCTTCCATTGCAACCTCTGTGCTCGCAACGCCAGAATTGGATTGTGTTGTCTTTATTTGTCTTATCCTTGACGTAAAGATATCTATCTAAAGCGTACTTTGTTTGTCCTCTTTGGCTTTGAATTTCCATGACTACTCTAAATAAAAAAAATATTAGTTGAAACGGTCAAAATAATGCAATGATGTAAATTATTTTTTCTTCAAGCATTCGCAATAAAGAAATGTACTATTTTTAATTAATAAAATTATAAATAGCTTACCTTGTAATAAAAATATATCACTTTTGAGTTTAAGTTCAAACTAATTTTGCAATTGTCACAAAAAAATAAAATTGAATAATTTTCACAATTAACACGATCTTAACTGTTTCAGAAACAAGATCTGAATAATTTCGAAGTGAAAAGTTAAAAACTTTTGATAGGTAAATGATCACCTAATTACTGAATGACTTAAACAATTATGAATGGGATTAAATTTTTATATGGAAAAGCCTAAATACCTCTATAATCTTAATTTTTCATAAATAAATTTTCAATTTATAACATAGGTATTATTTTGATTTCTAGAAAGAAGTGATTAAAAGACTGTTAACTTGCAATTTGCAATTGAACCAAAATTTCCAAATTGTTTTATTAGTTTAATTAGAAGTGTTATACTTTTGCATGTGAAATTATATCATCTTCACTTTATTTATTAATAAACTTTTATTTAAAAATAAATTGTTGGATATTAAAAAAATAATATTTTCGGCGAGTAGGTCGTCGGCGAGTAGGCAGTCGGCGAGTTGGCATCGGCGAGTGGACCATCGGCGAGTTGACCTGCTTGGCCTGGGGAATTTTCTGTATTTGTGTTTGGTTAGTTTTCATAACGTCCTTGTTTCCATCGATAAGGGAAAGTGTTTATCATTAGTACGTCCCTATATCGTGGAATAATTTACGCTTTGAGCGGTTTTGTATGTGAACGTGTAAAAAAAAATTTGCTTCTTGAAGAAGATCTCGCGCGCTCCTTTGCTATTATTAAGTGATGCATAAAATTTGCAAACGTATCTTGAAGATGCATGTGTCACTAAGTAGATCAGTTTGTGTTAATCAAACCAGGTTATTCAGTAAATAAAGGACAACTGGATTAGTATTAAATATATAGTTATTAGTTTGTGAAGTGTATATTAGAATTAGTAGAACTTCTGGTCATTTTACCTACCGTGACTGAACTTAACACTCACTGCTTGGGTCGTATATACAAAAATGGATTGATTGTTCGAGCTGATTATTGTTCCGGAGGAATATTAAAAATCAATTGAGCAAGGGCAGTACCATTCTAGTACCCTATTATCCTGTAGCTGTAACTTGGGAAAAAATATCCAAAAATCTGTTTAAAACTACGGACTTGAAGTAATTAAGTTGTTTTTATTTTATTTTTATTCTGTATTTAATCACTTACAATTTACAGAGCTTGGAGATTTTTATAAATCGTAGCTATGTAGGATCACTTCTTGAAACTCTAAATGAATCTAATATTATTATATTAGGACACTTTAATGTGAACTCTATGTGTAAATGTAAACAGTCACAAATTGTTATTAATATATGGATTCTATCAGACAATGTTTACGCCTACTCAGCAAAAACTTTTCAACTAATAATTTTAATTACAAAACATTAGAAGCGGGCTTATCTGATCACTTCGGCCAAATGGTTACTGTTTGCGTCAAAAATTCGTCACAAACTGATTCAAAAGCTGTAGTTACTTACATTATCACCAATGAACAATATGAAATTCTTTTCAACGTTTAACAATTTCAATTGGAATAGTCTATTTCAGAGGATCAATGTTATAATTCTTCTTTTCTTCAATTTTTTGATATATTTTTCAATTATTTTGTAAATTGTTTTCCCTTCGAAAAAGAAAGAACACGATTAGGCGGTAAAAATCCACTTGGTTTAATCACAAGTTTAGAATACTAAGAGATAAATTACATTTTTACGCATTCATACAATAAGTATCGTCTTCCTAATATACATACAATTAAGAAAGATAATAATAAATATACAAAAGTAGTCCAATGATAACTTTGTGCAAAATTCTAGTAACTCCGTTAAGGCAATGTGGTCACTAATAAACTTGAATCGCAATATCAACGCTCCAATACAATTAACATTAGTAGAACACCGGCACCCCCCCTCCACTTTTTTTGTGACGTCACCTCTGGGGCACTTTAACTTTCACTTTTTTTATATGTCTACGTGGGGATCGTATTTTTTTCCCCTGAGAATAAAAAGATTTAATCTGTTATTAATTAGGACCCGTTTTTATCAAAGGAGATTGCATAATTGTTATTAAAATTATTATTAGATTTCTGTAAATCCCATCTACAGATTGTGACCTAATTTATTTATGCATTGGGAGTTGCATTCTAATAAGGGGTCCTAGACGGGAATCTGTTTGCGGGCTTCTTAATCTGGGTTTATTATTATTAAACAGTTACACAACTTCATTATGAATGGAAAGTAGCAATTAGCCGTCGACATCGTGTTAATTAATGTGTTTACAAATATTTTAAAATTTTGCTGCTGCAAAAAATACATTAAGGTCTAAATATTAGGTGAAATAATAATCATTTCTACCCTAGTGTTTTTTATACAGGCAGATTCTCTATCTCAGCGGTCAGTACATTTACATCCGAAAAATTGTACTCACACACACACACACACACACACACACACACACACACACACACACACACACACACACACACACACACAAATTACTTTCTAAATGAATAAATGAGCAGCAATTAGGTAAGCATGTAATTAGATATTATGAATTAGATATACATCAAGCTATTTTTGTTAATGCGCCATGCGCGTGGCAGCTTTTAGTAAATATTTAAAAGACTACAACAACAAACCGGGTTATCTTGATGTTAAAAGATAAGCACGATAAAACAGGGTAGAATATACCTGTCATTGCAGATTTTCTTTTCACCGAAAATTTTCTGAAATAGAAGTTGATCCTGCACTCCTCTCTCTTGCTGCGGAACTCTTAAACTACTAAAACGCTTTATTTATCAGAGTAGCATGGTTGAAAAACAAACATTTTACAGTAATTTGATTATCGCATCATTTATAACTAAACATGTAGTGAAAAACTTATTTACAAAATCAAGCAAGACTGGATTAATAAATGCATAGTTTTTAGGATATATCGCCGACTTGAGTGGCAGCAGAGATAGTTCGTCGAGGGGAACGTCGCACAGGAGCGGCACGAGATTGGGGTGCGTCGCGCGAGTCTTGACCTAACCACACTCTAATATCTTCCCTAGGGGCATGTTTATAAATCTAAACTCCTTTTTTTGGCTGAGGTATTGTCTCCTAAGACTGTTTCGGCGACCCCTACTCCAAACTTCCCCGAAGATAACCGATTCTACCCGAACATTGACGAGTGCGCCCGCGCACAAGACCCAAGGCTAGCAGCATTCTCGTTTCTCGCGCGTTTCGCTCTTTAAAGTGTAAGCGTCATCGAGTGAGCATTATTATAATGTATTCTCCTGTTTATGGGCTAACATCAGCGGACATTAGAGATTTTACTGACTTGTTATTAAACTATTACAACATAACCGTTCAAGGTGATGTGGATGAGCTGAATGTATCTCACATCCAAGGTGATGGTGATGATTCGCAGAAGAGGAAGAAGAGTGATGAGGTAGAGGAGAAGGACGAGTCTCAAAAGCATGGTGATGATAGCGGCGAATCACGGTTCAAGAAGAAAAAGAGCGATAAAGAATGTGATTAAATAAATGATGTATTGTTGTTTATAATAATAATATATTTTCAAACGCTAAGCTTTCCTTCAATTTTTATTAATAAACTTGTTTTGCTAACGGTATTTGAACCTGTACTAACAATGCTGCAGTTAATGCGAAAGGGCGGTTAGATGGGTAACTACAATAAGTATGAGATGGCTTTCTTTTGCACTCTGTAAGTTAAATCATCTGCTATTTTTTTAATTGAGAGCTGATTTTGTATGATTAAGCTAAATCAGCTTGGTATTTTTGAATTGTGGTTGGTTGGTTTTAGCAAAGTGTAAGTTAGTGCAATCAGTATTTTTGAGCTGTAAGCTAGTTTTCGCAGGCTATAAGTTATGATTTGATTGATTGAGATTGATTTGGTTGATTGATTGAGATTGATCTTTGATTTGATCGAACGTGATTTGTTAGGGATTGATCTGCTTAATTGATTTTGTATGTTTTGAGAAAGATACGGTAGAGACCAGGGAGAGACGAACACGACCAACCTCTATTACAGAAAACATTCATTAGTCTTTACTCCACTAGATGGCGCCACAAACAACCCTAATTAGTGGAGTTTATCGGCCTATTTCCACAACTGTGGAAATAGGCCGATAAACTCCACTAAAACTGTGGAAATAGGCCGATAAACTCCACCAATAGGAAACCACAGTTACAAAACACTTATAATACAGAATTAGTAACTCTGTACGGCCCCGAAGTCAAAACTGTGGAAATAGGCCGATAAACTCCACTAATAAGAACCCACAGTTACAAAACACTTATAATACAGAATCCTAATTAGCTCTAGAAATATAACGCTAGGTGGTGCCACATTTATTATAGAAAATACTCATTAGTCCATACACAACTAGATGGCTACACAAATTCAAGTTTCGCAACACTGGGGCCACGACAGGAGGGCGCAGACCTAACAAGTTCGGTCTATTTCACAACTGTGGAAATAGGCCGATAAACTCCACTAAAACTGTGGAAATAGGCCGATAAACTCCACTAATAGGAAACCACAGTTACAAAACATTTATAATACAGAACCCTAATTATCTCTAGAAATATAACGCTAGGTGGTGCCACATTTATTCTAGAAAATACCCATTAGTCCATACACAACTAGATGGCCACACAAATTCAAGTTTCGCAACACTGGGGCCACGACAGGAGGGCGCAGACCTAACAAGTTCCTGTATTTCTCGTATAATTTAGCATTAGCACATTGCGCAGCCCTACACCTGTTTTACAAGTTAGCGTTAGGCCCCTTATTGGAATGCAAGTTCAAATTTCTTGCAATAAGCAATCAAAATGTAAACACTTAAATACAAATTCATATTTCCCGTCAAGGGACCAGGGACTAAGACCCGAAAACAGGTAGCGAAGCCCTATGTCTGTCTTATAAGTTAGCATTAGCCCTCCTTATTATAATACAAGTTCAAATTTCCCCTCATAGATGGTACCACAAACAAATTCAAATTTTTAGTCGAGGGGCGTGGGCCTGAGTAAGTTGCTATGCCCTACATCTGTATTACAAGTTAGCATTATACCCCTTATTACAATACAAATTCATATTTCCAGTCATAACACGCACAGATTTAAATACAAAATCAAATTTTCCACCAATGGGGCCTCGACAAGGGGCATAGCCCCGAGAGCAAATACCGCAGCCCTACACCTATCTTGCAAGTTAGCATTAGGCTCCTTATTATAATACAAATTCAAATTTTCCGCCAAGAGTACTATGACAATACACGATGGCCCCCGAACAAGTTCAGATCACAACGAGCGAAAACCCGAGAAGAAGTTGTGTCTCGAAATTTTACCTACATGATATATTTTTAAACTAGAGAATATTTTCTATAATAGACGTTGATCTCCCTCTCTCGCCCTCCTAGCCTTTCCTTGTCTATCGTATCTCGCTCGTTTCTTGCGTTATTAGATTAGACCGAATAAGCTTACAATATTAGGTTAGATTAATAAACACACGGTTTTAGGTTAGGTTAGGTCAATGCGCACGCGCGGGGTCATGCTACAATTCTTAGAAATCTAAAATAGAATCAGTTCACAAGAATTTTTAACGGTTAGCGGTTTCAAGGATCCCTGTAAAAGGCCTGCTTGGGAGCGCGCGATTCAGTTTAGCAGAAATGACGAAAGTAGTACGCACGATACGAGGGGAAAGTAAAAGAAAGGTATTAAGCATAGACGAGAGAAAGAAGAGGCTAGGTGAGCTGCTAAGGAAAATAAACGAAATAATGAAACTAGATTTAGGGTTTTATCAAATGCACAGGATGATGAAGAGACTTCAGCTTAGCAATGCATCAAGGAGCCTAATGAAGCAACGTGTAATTAGTGTAGATAAGAAATTATAAGTATGAAAAGTGGAAATGAAGTGGTAATATATTAATTTTGGTATGTATTTAGCAAATATTATCTCTAGAACTTAAATATTCAGCAAAAGTGCGATTTAAAGACCCTTTTAATACGTTTTAAATACGTATATGTAATAATGAATAACATACACGTACAATATTAGACGGTGTGACGTCCCGACGACCCATCTCTGCTGCCGCTCAATCCGGCGATATATCCTAAAAACTGTGCATTTATTAATCTAGTCTTGCTTAATTTTGTAAATAAGTTTTTCACTACATGTTTAGTTATAAATTATGCTTGTTTTTCAACCATTCTACTCTGATAAATAAAGTGTTTTGTTAGTTTAGTTGTTTTAATTAAGAGTTCCGTAGCAAGAGAGAGGCGTGCATGATCAACTTCTATTTCAGAAAATTTTCGGTTAAAAAATCTACAATCACAGGTATATTCTACCCTGTTTTATCATGCTTGTCTTTTAACATCAAGATAATCCTGTTTGTTGTTGTTGTCTTTTAAATATTTACTAAAAGCTGGTACGCGCATGGCGCATTAACAAAAATAGCTTGATGTATATATAATTTATAATGTCTAATTACCTGCTTACTTAATTGCTGCTCATTTATTTATTTAAAAGTAATTTGTGTGTGTGAGTAATTGAACATACAAATAAATCAGGTATAATTTTTCGGATGTAAATGTGCTGATCGCTTAGATAGAGAATCTTAACGAGTTAAAGTGCCCCAGAGGTAATGTGACAAAAAAAAAGTGGTGGGGAGGGTGCCGGTGTTCTACTAACATTAACTGCTGATGATTTTGCAATATTCTTTTCTAATACTGCTAACGCTATTACTCAAAATCCAACAAACACGGATGATGACACTCTTCACTATGCAACTTGCATGTTCCAAATGACATGCTCTTCAATTTCCAAACTGTCTCACAAATTCAAGTAAAATACTAGATGCATTCCTCAAATTAAAAAAAAGCGGCCGCAGGGACGTATATGGGCTGAATTCTAAACCTAATCAGATGTAACGCTAGCATATTAATAAAACCTCCTACGATCATAATTAATTCCATTATAGCTTCTGGTATCTTCCTTGACTTACTCAAAGTTGCATTAGTCATTCCCATTATTAAAGAAGGACACACAAATAATATTAATGATTACAGGCACGTCTCCATTCTGTCAAATTTTTCTGAAAATAATTGAAATAAAACTTTTCAATTAGGTATGTCATTTTTGAAAATAAATCGTTTTACAATAAACAATTTGGCACACGAGACATTCTTGAGGGCTTTGACAGAGGCATGCACTCCATGTTACTTTTATTGACCTGTCAAAAGCGTTTGAGTTTGTGGTGCATGATGTTCTTATTAAAAAATTATAATTAGTTTATACATTTAATTCAACAAGCTGCGCTGTGTTATCTTCTCACCTAAATCGCAGGCATCGATGTGTGATTTTTCACTGCAAATTCTCTAAGAAGTACTACGTCACAAAAGGAGTAGCTCGGGGACCTATTTTTCTAACCCTACTATTTTTTATGTAGTTCAATGATATGCCTTTTTACCGACCACCTACCCTTGATTGCATATTGCATACGTACGACGCAACTATATTTCAACAAATTGTAATTTTAATGTCTCTTAAAAACCCTAATGACGGTTTAAACTCGGTAACTGAACGGTGTTTAGCTAATAAATTAAAACTAAACTCATGTAGGATAACGTTTATGCATTTTTGATTAAAAAATGTAACTTGTTTTGGTATAAGCTTTATACCTAATGCCAAATTTCTCGGTTGCATTATTGATGAAAATCAAGTTTTAAAGTTCATTGTTTATCGCTTACCAAGAAGCTCTGCAAAGTAATTTTTCTTTACGTAGGTTTACCAATAATGTGTCTACTAATTTTGTTATAGGCTCAAGTAGTACAATCATGCTCAATTAGAACTGCATAATAATAAAAGTTTATATTAATTTATACTGTGATACAATCATATTTTTAACGTGGTTAAATGTTTTCTATTTATAGAAGCGTTTTTCATTCTGCATTTTTTGTGTATTCGTATTTACTCCTTACATCTGGCGAGTTTAAGTTTTAAATGTATATTGTGGTAACGAGTTGTGATAAGAATTTATGTCCATGGTTATTAAGTTTAGTTTCAACAATTTGCAAAATTATTTTGATCTTGCAAGATCAATGAAATTTATATTAAGCATTTAAGTAAGAATTCTACGCACAACTTCATGTACAAATTTTATATTTAAACGGGTTGTTCAGAATTATTTCATTGTAATATATTGGTGTTATTGGAACTTATAAGCGTATTATTCCGATAGTGAATGTAAATTTATGTGATTTCCGCCTAACTCACACTGGAAAAATTATTTAACGATGCAGGAAATATAAGTGGCCAGAAACATTAATGATTTTTTTACACTTTCGAGATCGAGCAGCCCTTGTAGTGACACTTCTACGATTTAAACAAAAGCATTAAGCGTTGTTCTTTTTGTTTTTACGTTAAACTGAGATCTACAGTTAGTGATAATTAATAGTTAAAATCAAGAGTTATGAATATAGAGGTATTTCGACAGGTTTAAAGTCAAGAAAAATAATGTTTCAGTAATTAAGTTTGATGACCTCTACATATGGAAGACAATTGATCTCATCGCACGGTTACGTTGACTTAATGTCGCGTGTGATTCTCTTGACCTTCTTTTATACAGCACCAATCCATGAGCACTTTTGTGATCCATCTGGTTGAATGCTACAAAAGGTAAGCTAGTATTTGTTTGTTTTAAAATTTGCTGTGGAGTACGGGCGTTTATTTGGGTGCTACTTTTGCCAATATTTTTATTCTAAACAAACTGGCTTGTTTTAGTGACTGTTCCGATATTGATAAATGACCTTATTCACCTCACACGCAGACATAAACATCCCACCCCTTTTCACTGAGCTGTCGGCAATTATCCTTATCTATTACGCAAATCTTACTGTAATTTTAACCCGACGATACATGCAAATGATAAAATGTTATCTTCAATGCCCTGAAAAAAACATAACTAGCAAATTGAAGACCTAACTTTATATATTACCCGTTTCATTTAAAAATTCCCACAATGTCGAATTTATGCATTCCATTATTATATAATATCTACATAGATAAAAAGATTGGGTTACAAACAGGACTAAAGTTATTTCAATTTCGCTATCTTTGTAAAATTATTTTATATTCAATAAAATAGTTCATTTACAAAAAATGGTTAGGGGAAGATAGGCCCCAAAAAGACAAAAAATTGTCCTTAATTTAAAGAAATAGTTAGCTTTGGGAAGTTAAAAACCTTAGCCTTCCTAATGAAACTTTAACATAATTGCAAATCTAATTCGATTTGCAAATTATCAGACAAATGTTAGAACTGTTCGTAAGTGGCCCACAGATGGGCCACAGCCAGTGGTCTACAATAAAACAACGTATTTTTCTTAACCCATGGTGTGATGATCAATGACGTGAAATCTAGTTCAAATTTGAGGGAAGACTAAAGTCTTCAAACAAGTGGGTACCGGTTTGATCATTTTTATATCGGCTAATGACAGCGGTGCCCCGGACGAAAACCACAAAGTGACGTTTATTTTTCGAACTATACGTATTTTTGCGTTGTTTTTGTGTCTCTCTTTCCTCGAACAAACTCTTTTCAGAGGTATACGTTAGAATACGACTACTCTCTTTAGTACGTGGTATTGTTTATAATAATAATAAATATTGCTACTGTTTTAGAAATAAAAACTTCTGCTGAAGAAGGTGTCCGCAATTGTTCTCTCGCCACATTTTCAGTTCACTTTTGTTCTGTTTTTATCACTTCACTAACTTTAGTGGGTAAGTCACGATCGGTTGCGTAAGTAACTTGGAATTCATCTATACCCATTTTCCTGAACTCACGTATGGTATTTTCAGGTGTCAAGTTTTTAGTGGGCTCCGCCATACAGTTGATTACTTGATAACATGCTCATTCGAGTTCCAGGATTGTAAATCAACTGCGAATCGACTGCTGTATTATAATGAGACTTGAACGCTTGAAATACTGAGACGTCAAGAGGTTGTGGCTTACTACAAGGAGGTGATAATGTGACTATAGTAATTCAATTATTTTTGGCTAAGTTTAGGGTTTTGCTTGTCAAATGATTTTCATGATTATCTTATGTAACAATACATGGATTGTCCTTTGATGAATTGCTATGATTTATGAAATGCAGCATAACTGAAAGAAAGACCAGCAACACAGCCGTTGAGCTACCCAATCTACCCAACGGTTATGCAGGCGGAGTTGCGTGCGCGCGCGTGTTGTGTGTGTGTGTGTGTGGTTTAATGATGAGATACTAGGTCTTTTCGCCTGTTATCTGATACATGCCAAATACTCATTAGAGCATCAGCCCGTAAAGCCAACGTGTGCGTACGACAGTGGTGTGGGCGAGGGTCTTACTTAATGCTGTAAAAGGGCACTTGTTACAACGTCACGAACGTCAATATCGGGAGAAATGTCAAAAAGGCGCCACCTGTTAGATACATTCATAGCGGGAAAACGTCGTGAACTAGATCTAATAATGGCCTAACAAGAAACCATAATGTTCACTCAAAATAAAACCCTCATCTCTACTAAAATACTACTACAAAAAAATGTACGCAAATTCATCCATACCTCAATGAAATCCTAAGCTTTACATAAAAGCCGCCAAATTCCGAAAATAAAACTAAATACTCATTAAACATGTCGCTAAACTTCAACGTCAAAACTATTGTCTCAAATATCCAAAAAAAAAAAGTATCAATGCGGTAATTAATTATTCAATTTAAAACGAAAAATACGTCACAACAAAACTAAACGTGAACTAAAACCTGTAACGTCCTAAAATTTAATAAACGGCGAAATCGGGGTTGAAATTCCTAAATTCGAAAATACACAGCTCATTCCCAAACAAATAAACAAACTGATTACCTTTTGGCAAATCCAGGTAATCGACAGCTAATCAGATGACTCCTATAAAAAAAACCTCAAAAAATTGTGCGACTACTCGCAAAACTATCGTATGCAAAAACAAAAAGCTAATCGGTCAACGACCGATTTACTTTATAATCCACGTTACGGTATATCTAGTAAAACTTATCTTCAACTGCAATTTTATCAACGAGATCAAAATGACTAATTATTACGTTAAGGCTTGAATTAAATGATACAGCAAAAAAAACGTCATCGTAAAGTTATATAAATCAACAATTTCGGTAAAACCAGTAAATCACTCAATAACTGAATGCAATTCAAAACATCTAATCTTGTAAATTTTCAATAAACGTAATTAAAAATGGCTTTGTGAGAAAGGAAAAAGATTACAAGAATATCAAACAGAAATGCAATACCATCTAGTCATTATCACCTTCGTATATTACATTAAAAATACACATGATTCCAATCAACACAGGGTGTGTTGATGTGGCAGTTACAAAATAAATACCAAATTGTATATTTCCTATAAATAAACTGAAATAGTAACTTACAAGCTCATTTTCCCAAATTTATCTACCTTACATTTTTAAATAAATCATACCAAAAAGGAACAAGTCCGAACAATAATAATAATTTCGTTGAACACATACATTTGAACAAACGGCAAGATGTAATTTTAGTTAGCGAAATCAAAATAAAATACAGATAAACACCATAAAACATACGAATGAATGCATTTTATGTACTGAATTGATATCTAGCTGTTACTTAAAATAAACTCAGAAGGCATATTCATTCGTCTAAATAAGTAGAAACGCACATTTTATTAAAATCACCAACACATATAAATTAAGAAAAATAGCTACCTCACACAGCACAAATCGTTAATCGAAGTTTCCTTTTTATTTCTCACAACAATGTCAGCAATCGCTTCACTCGATGTATGATTAATGGAAACCAATAGATTCTTACATTTATGTTTACATAAACTTTATAGCGGCAAATCTCTAAACCAAAAACCATACGGTACTGTCACTTCTTCATCTGGTTAATGTTAATATGTACACAACTATAGTCTTTGTTTAACTTAATAAACTCTTTGACAACTATGACTTTTATCCACGGCCCACTTACTAAATTTTGGTGCGGTAGTATTTAATTGACCGTGATTGATGAAATTGCAAATAACTCGTAAACCGTTCACTTTATCAACTTCAACCAAGAGGACCAAATTTGAAGAAAATTGAATAAAGGACCCAAAATACCTGAAAAATCACACACAAATAAGTTGGAATAGAAATTATATGGAACAATGTGAAAACTAATACTTCCAGTCCATCCATAGACAATCCAGTCAAACCAGAAAAATCCTCATCAACAAAGAAATATTTTTCAATGGGGGGTAATATTTTCAAATTCCTAAAGGTTTTCGAGTTATTTGCGAAAAACGATTTTCAAAATTCAACTTTGAGCGCCTGTCACTTTGTAGCCATACAATTTAAAGAAACATTTTGTCTGACTTTTCATCTTCAATTTATGTGTAGAATATACACTTGAAGCAGGGGTACGTTTTTTTGGTTCACGTTGTATATATTCCGTATTATACAGCTTTGTTCATTAATAATGGTCTCAATTCGTTGAATATACGATTGAAGAACTACGTGATGACCCTTAATAGAACATCTGGTAAATTTATATTTAAAAAAGTATCCAATTCCTCCCACTTTAATTCGGTTCTTAAACTTTTGGCGTTGAGCGTAAACATTTTTAGAATACTTTTAGTTCAGTCTTCCACCTCAGCTAGTTGAAATAAATAAAACACACAAAAGAAAGGGCAAATAAAAAAATTATCTATATTAGGAACTAAATGGTCAAACTATCAGTTGACGATGTTCTATCTATTGTTGGTCCACCTAACAATTCTGGTGGAGACGGCAAGTTTCTTTCCTTGCGAAGATCTTTTTCCAAATAGTTTATCAGCCGCTTACATCCCTTTTTTTACTCAAAATCCCAGCCTTGGTATAGTTATTCTTATTAAATCTATTAACTCTACAATACTACCTGGAGATCATTATTACATCCCTTAACATTATGCAGGAAATTAGCGTATGTTATAAAATCTAAAACTAAGTCATCACTGACAGTCCAAATATGCTACACTTCTTCAAAGGTGTCTTGTGAGAGCGATTGTTCTACTTTGCGCTTTTTCATTTTCATCCCTGTGCCCGATTGCTTTCTAGGCAGTGTAAATTCCGAATCCGTTTGAGGGGATAACTGAGTGTGTGTGTGCTTGTGTGTTCGTGTGTGCGTGCGCGTGTGTGTGTGTGTGTGTTGGGTGTGAGCGTGTGCGTGCGCATGCGAGAGTGCGCTATTGCGCGCGTGCGTGCGAATGATTGCGCGAGTGTGTGTGTGTGGGTGGGTGGGTGTCTGCGTACGTGCATGTGTGGGTGTGTGCGAGTTTGCGTGTATGCGTGCGGCAAATTTGTAAACGGCAGATGCGTGCACTGTCGAATCCAAGCCGAAGAAAAGCTTGTATACAGCAGATCAACACGCGTTAACGCCTCTGCTATTTACTAGACATTCTAATTAGATTTTTTAACTGAATTTTTAATATTTACGATGATTAAAATTCTCAGGGTCGCAAACTCTGAGTTTTGAACGGTATTATGTGATGCAGGTATAATATGAATGTATTACATATATATATGTTACGATTAATGTTCGTAATTGGTGAATGTACACATTTACCGGTAAATTTACACTCATCCCCCTTCCCTTAGGTTACAATAGTTTTGTTTATCTAATCTAAACTAGTTTGGACTTTTGTGGTTCTAATCACTTACAAGTTCAAAATAATACTGTTGCCGCATTGTAAATACCAGACGAGTCGTCACGACACGTCGGGTACATACGAGCGCCTTAGTGGCAGCTGAAACTTCCCGAGTGGCTGATGCGTTGGGTGTTTACGAATATGCGTGCGGGAGTATTAGTGTGTGTGTGTGTGTGTGTGTGTTCGCGTACGTGGGTGCGTGCTTTCGTGCGTGCGCATGCGCGTGCGCGTGCATAATGTGTGTGTGGATGTATGTTAGTATCCACGATAAGTCCAGAACCATACGTGTGTACTTGAAATTTTTTATTTAAGCTTAATTTCAAAGATATAAAAATACCCAGACCTTAAACATATCGATTAATTATGTTCTATGCAATTTTTTGAAACGATGCGTACTTTTGTTGCAAAAAAATTCCTAAGATGGAATTTAAGTGTTTGTTTAAAATTTTTTCACTATCTGAATAACGATTCATTTTATAAGAAAATATGAAGAGCTATTTTTTAAAGATAATTTAATTTCGCATAATTTTTCCTTATAAAGTGTTTTAATACGAATCCAAAACGCATTAAAAGTTAATTAAATAAGATAGAAAATGCTTAAACTGTATTATCGTTATTTTTTCCCTCCAACCTACATAGGTATACAAATGTAGAAGGTTATGTAATTGATTTTTTTTTCACTATTGTGGAACACCACACGTCGCGGCGTTCCAACCTCCAAATTAGAAATTAAAAGAAATGAAATAATTTTAAAAACATTTTCCTTGGGATAATTATGCAACCTCTTTTATGATCAGTTCATTACGAAAATAGGCAACATTGTAAAAAGGAAAACAATAAACAATAATCTATGTCAAACAGACGTTTAAAACTTCATGTTAGCCAGAGGTTAATATACATCTAGATGATAACTTAAAAAATTAAAAGAAATGAAATGATTTTAATTATAATTTTTGTAGGACCATGTAACCTCTTTTTTATACGTTTAGAACAAAAACAGGCGTCATTGTAAA